>OY982561.1:10054210-10151782 GCA_963859945.1 Euplagia quadripunctaria | reverse complement strand
ACTTGACCTCTAAAACATTTTGTATAGTTGTAGCTACAATAGAAGTAGTACGACTGATTGTCTCGATCGGGCTCATTTATTCAGAGTGAAAGGTGCTTACTTGGCTAAAAGTTTTTCGTCATCGTCGGAGTCTAATGTAGGCGGTTCGAGGGATGCAGGCGACTGTGGTAGGGACGGTCCATTACCGGATTCGTACTCCTCCTCGGTTGGTCCTGTTGCAGAATGTACTATTCCGGTAGCTTCTGTGCATAAGCAATATGGCATAGTATAGTTATATATATCACTTTTTGATAAATGTATTAAATTTTTAAAGGTGTTCTATATGTATAACAGCAGTCGTATAACATGATTCTACTTATATGTAGGTGAATATTCGTTTTTTCAATCCTTAGGTTTTCTACGTCGTTCTTCTCCTGTAGAAATATAATTCATCGTTGGTAATTGTAATAAAACAGTATATTATTTAAATCAAGCATGTTACACAATGGCAAGGATTTAAATATTTCCAGTTTATGTTGAGAGAATAATTAATTAAAATGTTGGATTTTTGTGTTGCTGTCAATGACCCGGAAGTAAAAAGAACGAAGAATCACCCGTGTACTTTCCCATTTAACTTATTTATGTGTACATACTATTTCGGTCTAATTACAAGAAGAAGAATATATGAGTACAGTATAATAAACTTAACAAATCTTTCTGCTTTAATCTTTTTTCAATTAGTTGTAAGCAAAGAAATGGGCACATCTCCAATTTATTTTCATCGAGACTTACCCGAACGATAACGCTCAGCGTGATGCTTCGGGAAATAGAGATCAGGGTCGACCTGGCCTCGGTCCAGATCGTCGAGGTAGACGCCCTCCACGGGTACATCGGTGACGTCACGCGGTGACATGAAGCGGAACATTCCACTTAGCACACCCCGGCGACTGGGCCGCTCTTCATCCGAGCTCAGAGGTTCAGTGGGAGAAGCAGGCGATCCGGGCGATGCTGGCAACACAGGCGATCCGGGCGAGTCCGGAGAGGTGGGTGTCTCTGTCCCACGGACCGGAGGCTCCGGCAGTTCTCCCCAGCGCCATGACTGCGATGATTTGTCGCCCGTTACACGTCCCGCTAACTCCACTTCAGTGTCTGATTGAACAGGTGTGCCGCCACGTGAACACCTCCTGTCATTATAGTCTTTATTATTTTACCAATACAACAAGCCTAGTATGTAATATTTATGGATTGAATGTTACCTTGTTTAAAAATAAAATCATCTTCAAAATAGTTATCTAGAATTCTAGACATAATTTACATTTTAAAATATGAGCTAACGACAAACATCAATTCAGTATATGTCCACAGAATAAAATAGTATGTAACGAGGTCAACGTATAAAATAATTTTATTTGAATTAATTTTAAATGACGAATAGCTTTTAGGAAATGTATGAATTTTTTTACTTGGCAATGCTCGAATCACAGTGCTCATCCGTTTTGATTCATACATACCTACATTAAATTGAAGCTATTAAAATAGTCAGAATTTACATACACTGAAGAAAAGGGAAGGCATAAAAAGCCTTTTGAACTATAGTTACTGTGGTAAGTTGAATTAGTTAAAATCATATGGGGGTTTGCCAATGTAAAATGTTGAGCAGTGCGCTACATAACTAATAATTACTTTATGACAAGCGTGATTGCGTATGACTTATAAAAGCTACAATAAAAATTACCCGACAAATGGCGGTTTATTTAGGAGTCTACCGATACAAATAATTAAGTAATGTTTAAGACAAGCGTGGCGTGATGGCTGTTATTTAGTATAATTATTACGCGTGTCTGGAGGCGGCGTGCACCTCAAACGCTGTGTCGGACAGCGCCAGCGGGATGCGGTTGTCACCGGTCAACTTGAGGTTGGACATCTCTTCACTGTAACCAGGTCATCGACTCAACACTCAGCCACATACATAACAACACACTTTATATACCAGACATGTTCTCAGTCTCTAAGACAACAGATATTTCTTGTTATATAGCAAATGAGATATCACACATCAAACTGTTATAATGGGAGAACCATAAAAATTTCAATATTTAGCTAAATTATTAAATTACCTTAGTGAGGCAGCGTTCACTTCAGTGTCGCTGAAGAAGTTGATATCAGTGACGATTGGAATGGGAGCTGGTTGTGTGGCGCGTTGCTCGGAGCCTGCGCGATCGCTTTGACTCGAAATAGAACTACTCGACGACTTTCTTTGGTGCTTCTTTGAACTGGTTTTCCTAGTTTTCTTCTTTTTCTTTCCGTTACCGTTCTGTTTTAGTTCATCCAGATTAGAAGGCGCGGCGTCGATTGGCCGGAAGTCATTGTGTGCGCTGATCTTTTGCACAACATGATGCGCTTCGCTCTCGGCTCCACCGAGCTGTGTCGCGGCGAAAGTTCTAGGTGCTCTTCCGTCCGTTTTATCTGTCGTCTCGTCTAGGCCATCCATTTCAAATAACGCTTCATGGTCATTATTCGTATTGTCTTCTTTGGTAGTTTTCTTGGTTATTTTACTTAGGTCTGGTTTCTGCATTGATTGTCCATCTGCTGTGTACCTGTAGAAAATATAAGTTACATGGTAACTAATGCTTCCGATAACATATATGATGTGGAACGAATAAGTGTGTAATTTCATAGTGGGGTTATTATTACCATAACCGCTAGTGTGAATAATGCAAATGCATTGGGAAATTTACTTTCGAACGCTTTACACGCGAATGTCGCTTTCATTGCTCTCCTATGCAATGCAGTTTAATACTAATCACTGCAAAACATAGAACACGACAATAAATGTGTTACCTACCTTCTTTTAGTATAGTCTGAGGCTTGTCCATGATCTGGTTCGACGGCGGAGAGTGAGTTTCGTCGTCTCGGTTCGTATAACTCCTCAAACCTTGCGGCGGGGATTGGCGACGTAGCCAGATGCGCTGAACATTCTGCCTCATCCTCACCAACCTCTTCTACGAAGAAAGCTTCTCCTGATTCTCCCAGTTTCATGTGAATGTTTAGTGGCTCGCCATTCAGTTCCAGGTCCACCTATTGGGCATCATTAGTTTCTTATTACAAAAATCTCCGTAATGTTCATGTGAAAAAGTACAAACTAATGCTCACGAACTACCATTAAAATAAAATACAATCATGAGACTTATATACGAGGCCACTCAGAAAACTGTTTTTCGCCCAGACTGTGGAGGAAGTGTCTGAGGCGCATTGGAAAAAGTGTATTGAAAATTAGTTTAGATGCATGAAACTTTGCAGAAATAGTGGTGGAGAGGTGAGTTGTTTGAAAAGATTTAATTGAAAAATTAAGCCTTTAAAACTTTTTTTTGGGTTTTGCAAAACTTACTGGGTGTCCCACGTATATTAATACATACATATATTCTATAAACTGGAGTTCAAATTTAAGTTACTCACACTCAATTTCTTTTGTAAAACCATTGTTTCCGACCCTGCTTTAACTACCTACCTAAGTATGTGAGTTCGTCAATATCGTTAAGGTAATAGAAATAAGTTAAAATTTTCGGAAATATTGTTCTAGTAATCATTTAAAATAATAACAGGTGGCTGGATGAAGAAAAACATTTGTGCCAAATCTTTAAACACTTGGTAGAATTGTCCCCTACTTTGGCATTATTCCAATTTTCACCCAATGTGAATACGACGCAGATTCTTTCACCCATTTTGGCAATGTACCTTCATTCATATCCTACTTCATAATATACTAAAATTATAACAGCTGCCCATTTAACAATTTCTCATTAATGTTATCGTTCTTTCTTTATCTATTTCTTTGTCGAGTACGATATTAACGTCATTATTTACATAATTATCAATAATAAATGATTTACAATCACTGAAACAGTTTCTTTCTTTATAATAATAAGGTAAGTACTTTGGATAAGTATACGGCACTAATATATTTATTTTAATTAGGTATGTTAGTCATGCCATTAAAATATTGTAGACGTTAAGAACGTAATACCCTTAAAATCTTAGAACAATCTAGATTCAAGATGCGTGCATGGAGCGTACGTAATCTGCGAGAGCAACGAGAAAGAATGTCGGACGGATTGCCCGTTTCGCTTATAAAAAATAAAACTAAAATGAATTTAGTAGGTTGAATAAAATATGCGCTAGAATTTTGGATACTCTGGCAGCTGAGCTCGTGAACACATATTAAGTAATTGTAAATAATGATAAACTATGAAGTTATAACAATGTTTGAGTTTTCACTTTTTTGGCTTGTTTGTTTCATTCCCTCTATATAACAGTACGAATTACGAAGAGGAATAATAACTTTATTTCCCTTAAATTCTTACCTTCTACAGAATCCCACAATCATTTTATTATAGTTTTTTATCACATAGGGCAATACAAACAGAACTTAACCGTGCCATAAGAGTGCCCTTAATATGGGCATAAATATTCCAATGGTTAGTCAATAGAAATGTCATTTTGCAACTACTACTATGGAATTATATAATAGTCTGATATCAACCAAGCAATTCCCAAACTATTGCACTACCAAAAATAGCTATCTCCTGGACCAGGTTAAGACCTGTATTTCAGAATGTAATAAAAGCTATTTATATACTTAATATAAAAATATGTATATTAATATCCATCAAAAATAGCGTGAGTAGATAATATTTGTTATAACGATTGCGATGCATGTGATCACCAGCTCTTTTCTAATCGTTGAGGGGATTTTCGAGTCAGGTTGTTTTAAATGGAATGTTTTAAATTTATAATTACACATATTATATGCAATAAAATCGACAGCTTAATAAATACATTTGGTGCTTACTGCTTCGCCAATATGTTATAACACGATCGAACAAATACCAATCAAACTTACGTAAATGTAAATGAGATAGTAATAAACAACGACATATTGCAAAAATCATTCGTTACGTGCCATGAACGAACTGAATATACAAAGGTGTGGCTGTCTACGTCTACATGTCGCAAACTTGGAGATGGTAAGTTGCTTTGACTGAATCGAAGGTCAAACAAGTTTATAAATTTTACACAACAACTTACACTGAGAATTAGTTAAGTTAGTTCATGTTTCCATGTTGAACCACACTTCAATAAATTGTGGTTATACGTCAACCGGTCCAGTGAGAGAAATTGAAAGCATGTAATTAATAGGCAATGTGACTTACCACTTTGAACCTGGATCTCAAAACACCGAGTTTTCCGAAACGGACGTGGAAGGGCGAGCAGGTAAAGCTACCATCGGGCTGTTCGACTACAACGACATCAATGGCACCTGTCAGCGTCGCACCGTTGATTTCATTGTAAAACTCCCGAAAGTTGGCAATAAACTTGCCTATATAGTTCATAGAATACATGGCGACTGTTATCTATATCACTTCCTCGTTATACAGATTAATCACTCGAAGAAACAGTTATCACGACACTATAATTGACTAGTCTTATAAATTACCCCATCTTGGGGTCTGAGATCAAAACATTAGGGTTCCTGTAACAATAAAAACATAAATAAGTGACAATCAATATTAATAAATCCTTACTAATATTATCAATGCAAAAGTGAGTTCATTGGTTTCTTTGTGTCTTTGTTACGCTTTCACCCGATAACTACCTAACCGATTATAATGAAATTTTGAATATCTGTTATGAGGAGTACAAAAAAGGACATAGGGTACCTTTTATTACGAAAAAGCAATCTTCCCGAGGAATAGTGAATTTATTGACAAAATCTACAGTAGCGCGAGCAAACCCGCGCGCGAAAGCTCCCTATTATCGAATGTCAATATATCGGATAAATGAACACAATTATGTATAGTTAGTAAATAAAATTTAGTAACATAAACATATTTCTTTTGTATTGCCTAATTAGTGTCTTAAATCCCTCATATTTTTGTCACAAACAATTTTAGTATTATTTCATAGATTTAATAAAGTTTAAGACGTCCACATCCTTATGTTCGTAAATACAGATAAACCTTGTTTATGATCAATCAAAAGGCATTCTTAATATTCACCTTCTACAATAGATAACAATGTCTGCAATAAAAATGATTGGGCAACGACCACGATCTTTAACGTAGCTGTATTCGTTGTTTTATAGTCCCGCTATCTTTAGTCAGTACTCATTCCACATTTAAACCATTTAGAGACCAGTACATTCATGTCCTATTTCGCGCTAATAGATTGAACTACGAATATAGGCAACATCTGTGTCTGTGGACTACAAGCACGAGTGTTCATATAATTGATAAGAGTTCAGTGGCTGGGGTAGATGCACTAGTTTTAAATTAATTTGTACTGTATACACAGGATGTTGCGTAATGCTGCGTGATCGAACCAAGATGCAGAAATACCAACACGTATTTATTTGAGTTCGTTGATTGATGTTCTACGTATATTGAAATTGTTATAGCGTTGACATGTTTACTTGCGTAACTGTTACAGTGAGTTTATTTGAATCCAGCGAATCAGATTTCATTAATCTTTGCAAAGAGAAGACACGCGATCACATCGTGCTGAAGTTGAACTCATTAGACTATTAGACGTGTCGAGTAGCGCAAAATGACGCGATGGGAGGACTCTGCCCCCGGTATCTACCGACACTGACTAGTGACTAATTTTCAAGAATAGCCGCAAAAAGTTGATAAGTCTCAACTTATCATATCATACTATGGAGACAAAGGCGACTGAAATAATACTTGGCAAAACATATTAATCGCTTGATGACGGATGATGACTTGAGGATCATTACGTTCATATTAGGTCCATACTAAACTGTATATCATTATTGTTATTACATTTTATCGCATAGATTAATTAACGATATGGACTTTATACTACCACATGTACAAATGAATAAAGATGTGACTGGTAGATCCGTTGCTATCATTGATCTATTAGTTTACTCGATAAGGCCTTGAAGTCATAAAAACAGAAACTCGGAAAATACTTAAAGGAAGATACGTAGAAAACACAAACCCTATGCAGCTTGGCATTCGAAAGAGCAATATTTCCTTGTCGAGAATATGAATTCACGACTTAACATTTGTAAGTTTATTTTAGGGGATACCTACTTCAGGCATTGGTAATAATAATATATAACATAAGTTATGGAACAAAGTAAATAAATACTAAATAAAGTTTATACACGACGTGGTTTACGCAAAAGATAGATAGTAGGTATATGGGACTTCCCGAGATGTATCCGAATTATCCGAATTGGTTATGCGGTAACCTATCCGGTATCTGCGCTAATAGATGTATTATATATATCTATTAGCGCAGTTAGTAAACAAAAATATTTGTCTTTATTTACACCATCTAATGTATGAATACTGTAGTGGCAGATGTCCAAGGAGACCTGAGTGACAGCCGGCTGAAATTATTTCGGTACCAAGGGCTACAAGTTCAATATCTACACACATATCGATGATAAATCTTACCCCAGATGAAAAACCCTTAAAGTGGTTTTGGAATTCCATATCTGGCATTTTTATTGAAACTACAAGCAATTGAAATTGTAATATTTTACATACCTACAGTTATCATCTAGGTATGTATGTATTCATATAAAAGAAATTCCTTAACCTAAAATTGAACATACAAGCATTTATTTCTTATTAAGATTTAGTATTTGCTCTCGTATTAGAAATAGTGATAGAATTAGCATAATCGAAACTTTAATTGAGATAGTCAGTTTTTTTTATTTGTTAGATAAAAACATCACGATTAACATACATATTTCATTTCAAGACATTCACCCGTGGCAAGTTTTCACGCAAGATGCAAAGTTTACTCGTAAATAAAAAAAAAAACGGTTTATACGATTTTTGACAATCTTTTTATAGTGATGCCACGGGTGAATATGTCTTGAAATGAAATATGTTAATCGTGACGTTTTATCTAACAAATAAAATTAAAAACCGACTATCTCAATTTCACCCATTTATGAACGAGTTTCGGCTAATTCTATCCGACCAAAATAAGTGGAGTGTAAACATTCTTTGTTAAAACTTGAAAAACTTTTTGAAACAAATTGCAATAAAGTCGTTTTAAAATAACATATCTTTTAATGATCAAACCGTTATTAATTTATTTATAAATTATAACGGAATAAAAAAGTAGCATAACCGCTATCGTGGCAAGGTCTTTTTTAACCTCTTATCAAATCTCATTAATATTCGATATACGAAATTCTTTTGTTGTTTTACTCAATCATACGATAATCTACTTTATTTAAATGAGTTTATCGGGTTACCAGACACTTTTTCTTCTTTAGCTTCGGACGGAATTGAGTACAGCACTACAGCGTTATACCTATTATGTTTGTTTTGGTAAAATATTCGCACATTGTATCTATGTCAATATAAACTCAGGGAATACAATGTTACTAATGAGTAGGTAATGACAATGTTTGTACCTCGTTTGCGTTTGACTGCATAAATAATGTGAAAACAGTATCCCCAATGTAAAACATCATTAAGTTAATAAGAAAATCAGCGAGGCAGGCAAAGATACACGTCAGTAGTAAACACAGGTAGGTAATTAAAATTGACCCAGAGTATAAGAATATGTAGGTATATTTCACGATAACTTAGCAAACGGATGCAACTACACGATACAGTCATTTATATGAGTAAACAAGGTATTTACTGAAACCTTATCTATCGGTCAGCCGCGCATACCACAAGTCTTTCACGTGTTTTGACACAACCAACCCGCGTGTTCGTCTAACAGGATCACAAAGACAAACAAAGTAAATTATTTTACCTACAGTTATATAATTTGCTTAGGGTCGTAATATAAATATTAACAAATTAAAGGTACATTCGGTAGTTTTTTACTTTTTATAATACCTACTTAATAACGATAGATAACATCTGCATGTAAAACGACCTAGGATAGTGATGGATTTTTGCCACAAGACATTATAATATTATTATGATAGTGACGTGACATTCACGATATTTTTATGCGAGCCACATATAAGTGGAACAGTTTTTATTTGCTTAGTAGTGTTCACAGAGTCACACCCTCTAAAAGAATGGAATAACTTCGAGCCATGTAGATAAAAATCCCTGCTGTTAAAGTTTTATTCAAGTTATTTGCAGGGGATTCCAGCTGCAAAAGTTGCTTTATTCCGAGTTCAATTTTTGCTTTTATCATTATATGCAAGAAGAATACAAATGCATGTTAAAATGAAACGTACCTATAAGAAACCAAAAGCCAACTGCTGCAAATCACGACTACCGATGGAGAAAATATGAAGTGATGATATAATTTATGATAATTTAATTATCGGCAAACGTAACACGATAGATTCGTTACATTTATGGGTATATTTTTGCTTTTAAATATAATTAGCACTATTGTAGGCGCTTGATATAACACATACTTACCTATATGTCAAAAGCGAAACGTAGTACGAACTAAGTACTAAATTAACAAAAAATATTACTGCGAAGAATATGCAACAAAACATTACTTCCAATTAACTACTGACCCCATTTTTTTGCCTCTTCAAAACATATGCCGGTAAAGAGGTCAAACAGTGTAAAAAAAGCCAAGAGTGACAAGGTGAAGACCGTCTACTCTCTATTATGTTTAATTCCACAGTTGAATAGTTTAACAAGTTTTAACTAAAAAATTTAGTCAAAATAATCATAAAAAATACTAAGCACTAAGCTAAGCACACTTTCTATTATTATTTATTAATTAAATGACGTTAGAATACTATTCTTTCAGTAAACATTTTTGTTAAATATATTGAGAGATAAATTCCGACGTTATTATTCCATTCATATAATGGAATAATAATGCTGTTGCATATGACTATTATGATTATGAGTCACAGTTGTTGGAGGAAAATATCCCCAAGTACAAACTAACTTGCTATCTGATGCCAAACGGATTTCAAAACAAGTACTAGTTGTTAAATAGTTAATGTAACTGGCATATGGAGTTATTTTGACTCAAACATGATAAGTCAATGCTGATAGATAGAAATGTATAATTCAAGGTTTTAATGAACGTAAAACATTTATGAGTTTAATTATAAATCTTATATTTTGATTGTTGATCCTCTTCCGCTAAAGAAAGTTAAAAGTGAAAACACGCACATTATAATAGCACGAAGGCCCATGTGTAATTGCGATATCTACGAGTAATATAAATATATAAAATAATATATAAAGAATAAGGCAATGTGCAGGTTTCTTTATTTAGAATATTCTAATAATTTAAGAACAAAGAATGTGAATAACTAAATATACTCACCGTGCAATAATAGTAGCATTTTGTTTTTATTACAAAGAAGCTCAACTAAATTAGGTATTGAATTGAAATGAGTAAAGCCGGTGATGATCTGACAATTAATATTCGATACAATTTTATACTTTTAAGTAGCATTACGAAATAATATTTAAGAAAACTTAAACGCAATCTTACCTTAGTAATATCGTTGTGACGATAATGTCTCACTTATAATTTTCTAAGGCACAAAATGTTTTCTTTTTTCTATTGTAAACAATATACAGTCTGTTGCAAATATCGTACACAGTGCCGAACAGAGGCAAGAATTCGACACGTTTTGCTCGCATCGACTTTACCAGTAAACTGAGTGAGTGACTGCTGGTGTGGTGTGGGTGTGGGAGTGAGTGGGCCGATATGCGAGAGCGTCCAAGTGGCGTCGTCGATGGCCTGACGTCGCGTGACGTAGACAGCCTCAACGAACCACGGATATACTATACAAAAATATCAGTAATACATACTACTCACACGACCGTACATGTGCTTTGTACATTGATAAGCATACTCTATCGGTCACGTCTGCTCAGTACAGCACAGGGCATTGTGGGGAGGTGCACAGCCAACGTACGCGGAGCCGATGGTGCGACATGGCGTGATGTCGGGCCACAATTGCGAAAGTTTTACCTTACCAGGCTAACCAATACGCAATACTAAAGGAAATTAATTGTGCAGGTTGCCGACATAAGCATGATGCCTTATATGATCGAGCGTTATGTGAATGTCGTTGAGATTTCAATCTTTTACCCTTTGTTTCGTTATCTTTATATTATTCCGAATAAATTTACTCATGTGAAATAAACTAATTTTCAAAGGTGGCCCTGACTAATTTTAGACGAAGATAATATTTCTTAATATAAAAACCAATATCATTTATAAATATAATATAATTTTATTAGAGGACGCATATATCCGAATTATAAAGCATTACGTAAGAATAGCTTTAACCCCCTTCCCCCTAGAAACTAGGTCATATAGAGATTAAAAAAAACGTTTCCCTCTTACGTAATTAATGAATAGCATTACACTAAGGAAAGGTAAAAAAAAGTAGCCGTAGAGAAGCTTGCATAAAAGAAACACATTTTATATTTACTTACTATTATTTTCATATTTCGTTTAGTAGTTTATTGTTTGTTCTTTCATTCAACGACACAACACAACACTATACGTTGATCATCCATGTGACTGCTGAGAAGTAACTGGTAAACAAAAACAATGCGTGTTTATCGGTAGCCATGACGAGCCAACGTCGTTTTTAAAATACGTTTCAATCGTTTCATTCAACAAACAAGTCAAGTTAGACTTGTTTATAATACATTTAATAATTTATGCTGTAGGGGTGTGACAAGAATCAAACTCATAATATTTTGCAAGGTTATCTAAAGTACATGTATAAATAGATAGCAAATTCATGGCCTTTCAAGTGTCTTTCACCTGTAATATTAGTAATAACTTATAATAGCCGAGTGTTTTTCTTATTAATTAATATACCGACTTTACGCTTTAAACAAATATCAGTGTAATAATGTGTAAATGTTTATTATTGATGAACACAATTATTCACTTGGAGGACGTTTTTCTAAAACACTAAAGTTCGACCATTAAGAAAGAAATTACTGTTAACAAACGAACGCGTAGGTAAATGTTGTTTTTATTTGTTTTACAATGTCATTAGTTCATTACACTTACACATGTCATGATAATAGGTAATATTCAAATACATAACATGGATACTATTGCGATTGCGAATGTATGATAAATAGATTTGTTATGTACGCTCGACTCACATACTGTTAAGTGACGCATTTCGTATACTGCTTGACCCATATTTCTACTGGTACCTAGGTAAAATTAAAATTACACAAGGAATGCAGCTACAACAAAGATTAAAACGAGATATACTTTGCACGTTTGAACGCATTGTTTATTTACGACGCAAATAATAAATGATAAAAAAGAAACGAACTGTTATGTAATAAATATTTAGATTAAACCCGTGGTCGGCCTACTTATGGTAATAAGACAAGAGAGACAAGTACGTAAGTGTGTCGATTAAAACGGAGGAGTATTTTTCTTCACTGTTAGAGCTTTCTAAAAGTTTGTAAAAAATGACTTTTAACCAAGCAAAATAGAACAGTTGTAACATATATGTAGCGTCCTTTTTAGCTATAAAAACGCGTAAGTACCTAAGAACAATAAAAACAATTCTGTAAAAAGCCGAAAACAATTAGAACTACGTTTCTAGACTACTAATAACTTTTTTTCAGTGCATAATGCAGAATTAGTTGTAAAAATGTTAATGAAATAAATAAAAGGAATCCTTAAGGAATAGAATAAAACTCTGGAGTCTTCCTTTTGCTATTTAGTAGTAACTGGAGGTCTGAGATATACCTAGCTACTTTGCTAGATGTAGATCATAGGTACGTTTATTAAGTAATAGTTGTGCTCGCAGTTTCACCCGCGTTGGCATATATTTCTAAAATAAAATATAGCCTACTTCTGGATAAAGGAGATCTAATAGCGAAAGAAGTATTCAAATCAGTTTAATAGTTTCACAGTTTTTCTTTTTATGAGTATACATATGCGTATACATGCATATTTAATTTAAAATCAATTCATATGCATTAAAATGATACAGCGTTAGCTTCGTAACTAAATCCAGCCTCCTTATTAGTCTACGAATGGGTGTGTCATGACGTGTATTTACGACCGACAGAGATCAACGATGGCGCCGTACAATGCCTGTTGCGTATTATTTAAACCACAAGGTCAAAATTAAAATGCGACTTTAAAAAATAGCGCGTCCAAGGTACTTTCAACCGTATATCTACAATTCAAAAAGTATATTCGCGCTTACGAGTCTGCAAAAACAACATTATCAGCGCGATGGCCTCGACATTTCGCAAATGCGCATGCTTGTGATTATTGTAAGACGTATTACGCGGAAAACATGTTTTTCAAAATTTGCTTATCAGACAGTGATATTCACCCCAAGTTAACGTAAATTATCTGACATTGGTAATATCAGAAGTACCTACCTACGTAATACACTTGTTATATAAGTGTTTATCTAAACGAGTAATCTATTTTTTAAATATGTTGCCGGTCGAACCATGACTACGGTCTAATGCGAGTTTATCGTTAACAATTAAGGTTCATAAAGTTATCTTGAATGTGCAAAAGATAGAAAGGAAAATAGAAAAACCGGCCAAGTGCGAGTCGGACTCGTGCAGAAGGGTCCCATCGTAAAATAATTAATACTATAAACCAAAAAAATACGTTTCTAGTAGGGGAGAGCTCCCCTTTAATTTTTTATTTATTTTTATTATTTGTTGTTATAGCGGCAATAGAAATACATCATCTGTGAAAATTTCAACTGTCTAGCTATCACGATTCATAAGATACAGCCTGGCCCCGTTTTTACCCTTTGGGTACGGAACCCTAAAAAGTACCTAAAAATATACAAATTATAAAACATAAGAGTGCAGTACAAAAGTAATAAAAATACAGCTCGAGATTAAGATATTAAGAAAATGTAGCCTTGATACAAGCATTGAATAAGAGGCAACAGGCAGCTTCGAAAGCCACCTGTTGTCTCTTATTAGCTAATATTTTTACAAATTTATCGTGATTTAGATATGTACTTTACATTTGCAAAACGATACTCGGTATTTAACACAATTACGAATCAGTTACGAAAATATTAAAATCTAGTTGCAATATATAACAAATTTCTTCGATAAACAAATTTAATATTTTAAATATGATTGCGATCGCCTAAATTTAGGAGCGTGGCGCCATCTGTTGACGAGTAGGGCAACTAATATGATGTTCCACTATGTTCTAAAAATTTTAAAGGGTTGTCGAGTCAGACAGTTATAACGAGATATTTAGGGAAAGTTCACGAACCTTGTATGAGAAAAGCCGAACTATACATAGGGAAGTCGCATTGCAGTATTCATTCATCCCAGTTTTGCAATTGGCGAGTAACAAGTGCGACAAATAAAATAGCGAATAGTACAAATGAATATTAGTGGGAATTAAGTACTGTTAACTGTGATTGTGTTACTTGTATTTCATAACAATTTGGTGTATGTATATAAATCTAATCTCGAACCCCGGCTCTTATAAATATTAATACATGAAGAGATTTCTTTGTACCCTTTTTAAGTAAATTTCGCGCACGGAGGAATGTGAAATTTGAATTACTTAAAGTGTATAATAAATGCAGAAGCGCAGAGCGCTAAAATTTTTTGACCAATTTATGTCTTAAATTTAAAATTATGCGAAATCGCCTACAATAGGCTCAAGAGTCCAGTGTATATTTTGACCTTTCATGGTACAAAAAATCTATACAATGACTGTGTGGCGACTTGCTCATACAGCAAAAACATACTCCAACATCATCTAGCGAAGACAAACTGAACTACGGAGTAACTTAGTAGTTACTCCATAGTTCAGTTTGTCTAGTATTAGTATACTGCATCGCGCTATGAGAGTTCTAGCGCCGATTGGTATACCTATTTACAACTTCCCAACATCAACTGTTGGGCCGCGGTTCGCCAGGCATGATCACCTACCCTGGTGGGAGGATCCTCCCTTTGTGTTGGAGGGACATAACCCGTTCCTCCACAACTGTTCAAGTTATACTGGTCAACAATATAAAACAAAGCATTTAAAAGTTAATGAATTATGGTCGAAATTCGACCACCAGGCGATCTCTAGTTTTTAACCGACTTCCAAAAGAGGTTCGCGATTTGACTTTTTATTTTATTTTGTATGTATGGTACGCGGTATCTTCGCCATTAAATCATTAATAAATTATTGAAATCGGTTCACAAAACTTGTGAATCGATTTCAATAATTTTCTTGCTTGTACTCAAGGTCTCTTTTAAATTTTAAGAAAATATTCCACTTCCTTAAGGGATAAAAAATACAGCTTATTACAATTTATTATAATTTATTCGTATTGGAGCCAGTTATAGACTTTTATTTAAAGTTAATTGTTATAAATATCTTTAGTGTATCCCAAAAATTGGCATGCATAAATAACTTCGGGTCTTAATTTCAAGCACACCACTTTTTTATTACGCTTAGTAACTTTGTCTTCCGTCTCCTCAACCCACTCTCATAAAGGAAGCCTTTGATGGAGGCTTATGTTAAAATTTGTACATGAGGCTGATGAATGATGATGAAAAGTTTATAAATGGTGATGATTATAGTAGCTTTCTAGGTAATTTTTGTGCTGCGTGTTTCAATAAACTTTTGCATAAACTTTTGGAAATGGCATGTCGGCAGACAACTGTTCGGTATTCTGAGAAAGCGTAATAGATATTTGTGATCTCGACAACACAGCGTTTTCTATTCAATGTCTATTTAAAATGCTGATGCACATAATATGCTGAAATCATAATGATGTAAAAGTTCACCATTAAACTACAAAACGATCGATTATAGTTATTATAAACTTTCCAGGTCACGATACTGGTAGCATGCTATTTTGCGACAACGTACCTACGTAAATACTCTTAAATAATAATTTACAGTATACATATACAATAGAAGTTCTTTAGTGCCTGACATGACAAAACAAGAATGAGGAATACTTTAGTCATTTGGGTAACAGAGAAAGAATTATGAACGATAAATAAAGTGTTGTTTCTACATTAACTGTCACACGTGTAATGCAGTAGTTAGAGGCTAGAGCCACTCAGAAAAGAACCTGGCAAATAAAACGTCCTCAGTCATCCACTCACAATAGGTAAATATACAGGCTGTATCTGAAAATTAAACACTTACTTAAATTACTGAAACTCAAATGAAAAAATTGAAAAATAATTTTTGAAAAGAAACTATCCGTTTACAAGTTATGACCGTTTGAATTTCCAGGTATTTTTACCTCCGTTTCTGATAAAAGCAAGTGGAACGTTAACGATTTTAAATCGTACATATTTTTGAAGTGAAAACTTCTTTAGCGGCGTTGTGCACCTTTTGGGATGGGTAAAAAATGTTAAACTCGAATCAGAACCGAGACCCTGATGTCCGAATGTCCTCTGTCCTATCCTCATGTCCCCATCGAAAATTGGTTCGACGGAGCCGATATATTTATGACATGGAGAGGGAGGGAGGGAGATAGGAATCATTCTAGAAGATAAAAGGACTGTTACTGCAGATAAGTATGTCAGTCATTATCTACCAGTTGTCTTGAAAAATGTTAGGTAGCAGCACCCAAGAAGCAGGATCTTCCTCCACCACGACAACGCTCCAGCTCACTCCGCCAGACGAACTATCGAATATTTGTCTAACGAAAGTGTGGAGCTAGTGAGTCATTCTCCTTACAGTCCCGACCTGGCACCTTGTGACTTTTATTTATTTCCAAAAATAAAACATAAACTTAGAGGAATTCGTTTTATGAACCCTGAAGATGCCGTGGCTGCGTTTGAAACAGCGTGGAAGAGATCCCTAAAGAAGAGTGGGCTCACTGCTTCAGTCAATGGTTCCATCGCATGCGAGGGTGCTTAGAAAGGAACGGAGACTACTTCGAAAAGCAATAAAAATATTAACAGGCTTCTATATCATTCCATTTTTTATTTTCTAAAAACTTTCAGTCTGACCCCCGTATATTGCTATGAATGTATGGATTGAGTCACAAGTTACGTGTCTTCCAATGCTAAAAGGATATCAGTCACAACGAGTTGGAAAACGTGGTTGCAACAAACTCTCACAGCAGCGCATCAGCAGATGTCTTAAGAACACTGCGGAAATCTAATGATTTTGCCATATTTTGGCTTTACATAATATGTCAAAACTCTTTTGTCCTAAATAAACGTTTTAGTTTATAAAATAGGTGCTTTCGTATTTATTGTACAATAAAATATAATAGGAATTTAATTTTTGTAACATTCTGTACAAGTTTAAAAATATACAAATTTTCATGTAGGATTCTAAGCACTGTTTTTGAAAGTCTAGTCTTAACTGCTAATTCTTTTGTATTTTGCCGTCTGTCTTCCAGTACATCCGCCTCCTCTTCCAAATTTGATATTTTCATTCTTAATGGCCTTGGAAGGTCTCCGCGCGGTTCATTATCAATTGATTTTCTTACCAAATGAAATTGTTTTGCCCATTCTTTTACAGTGGAATACGAAGGGAAAGAATGCCCATACACAGCATCGGAACGTTGTTTAATGTCAAACGGTGTCTTTCCTTTATTGGTCAAAAATTTAATCACAACTCGATACTTAATTTCATGCATTTCGATTATTTTATTTGCACTCTGACTTTCTTAGGCTACCTATAAATATTAGTAACGAACGTGAAATAATTTAATATTTTTTGTTGTGAGTAGATAACGAAAAGTCTAGTAATTAATTTACATGAAAGTTTTGTATCTCCGACTAATCTAATGTAGATAGATAGGCTAAGATGGTTTTATAGGGTGGATAGGCCAGATACTATGGGACCTTACTAGTAGTAATTCGTGGAAGGTAATTAATATCTTACGATTTTGTGTTCAGACGCTAGTTCAACATTTATATCAATATTGACTATTATTATAACTAAGATTGGCTTATATGATTTTAAAGTGTAAACAAAAAATGTAAATCTATCTTTAGAAAAATAGTTTTAATGTAAGACAATGTTTTACATAATAAAATGTCTTTACAACGAAAAATGAGAATGCGTCTCGTAGGGGTCATATTATTAAATTTGCGATGTGATCGTGTACTTTAATTTGAGCTGTAAAAAATAAACTAACATCCGGTCGTCATATCATCTTGCACCGTACGCGGTACTGTCATCGCGAAGGCGACAATACATTGGAATTGAACTACTTACTTGATAAAATCTTTTCAAATATTCGCACTTCGTGACGTCCATGAACAAATCGCAAAGATCTTGAAGGTCAACTATTTTCGTTAAAGTCTGTTGCTCGTAAACTATCAAATTCGAAATTACTTTGAAACTATCTTTGTTCTATAACCATGTTCAAGATGCTTATATATAAAATTTTAACATTTTACATCGTAATGTTAATTAACGATCAACAAGATAGGAGATGGTTGACTTAACCCAAAAAGGAGAAAACACCGTGAAAAAAAATTTCAGGGGATTAAACTTACACATGCGATATCGATTTTTCTTGTTATTATACATATATATTTATGTAAAAATTCCTTACTATCTTAGAAAACAGAGTATAAAAGTATAAAATTACATATTTAAAAATCTAGAAGGATCCGTATTTCAACACTAATTTAACAAAACTTTAGGTATAAATAAAAATCATGACA
The DNA here is from genome assembly GCA_963859945.1 of Euplagia quadripunctaria. NCBI lineage: Eukaryota > Metazoa > Arthropoda > Insecta > Lepidoptera > Erebidae > Euplagia > Euplagia quadripunctaria. The sequence goes on along the minus strand of OY982561.1, from coordinate 10,133,165 downwards.
AAGTAAACTTAATTATTCAGCAGTTTAAATAATTTCATTTTGAATTAATTTGATTTTTCCATGAGAACTTTTCAAACAAGGACTGGTTTCTGATTTTTTAACCCCTGATTTTACTAGATACAGCAAAAAACAAAACTATACGTAATATGAGTGATAATTAGTTTTATTTTACGACAAAATAACATGGGTTTCATTATATTTTAAGGGGAGTTAAAATATCATTCATATTGGCCACTCTCGGTGATAAATTCGACTCGTCAACTATCGCACTCCTAAGTTTGTACTAAGAATCCCACTTTGCACTAGCCCAAACTGGTAGCATAAACTCCTCTTATTCGCAATATAGGCCAAAGACAAGAGAAGACTATTAACATTCAGCAACAACATTACTATGAGTAATTTATGTAATTTTTTTATACCTTGGATTCTTACCTTGAGCAATTTTAGATCCAACATTTTTCACTCACATTTCTTAAATAAATTTTCCTACTTGCCAAGTTTAAGAGATATAGAACACAGTCAATTCTCCGACGATCGAGTCCGGGCCTACTCGACTGGAGACTTACCTCCAGCCTTATAGAAAATCGAAGCCAAAATAACCTTGAACCAAGCACCTATGAACAATGGTAACTACGTTAAATAAGAAGAAAACGCCATTTGCCCTTTAGTGGTTGCTGGCTGTAGCGCGATCTCAATGCCTGTTTACCCAATCTCGGTTAGATTGGCCATTGAGATTGTCATTAACGACGTACCAAAACGATAGTCAAAATCTTTGAGCCTTGTGTATTTGTGACTTCATTATTAAAATAATCATTTGAAAACTGTCTATGGATGTTTAATTATCATATTCCCTACAAAATATATTTGGCCAGGTTTAGTGTGGCGTCCTGCGTCGTTTCAACAATTGACACGATTTAAAATAGTAAATTTTGGTACATTTGCATATAAGTACATAATTGTAAAGTTCTTTAGTATCCTGATTATTTTTATTAAGGGGTGAAACCACTGTTACTAAAAGATGTTTTGTAACGGGGTCGATGGCCAGGGATAAAACCGAAAGGACGAGGGACTGCTATACAACAGGAGTTATGAAAGTCTTGAAGAATGCGTTATCTGCGGAAAAATGCTAGTTAAAATAATAATAATAACAACTTGACACATCTAACACACGGCCGTCTGATCCCAAACTAGGCAGAGCCTGTTCTATATTTCAAAATACATATCATTACATTAGGGTGGGCTAAAAAAACTTTTACGTTACCATGAAAATCTTGTTCAAGATGACGAAAAATGAGCCTGTGAAAACGGCAGCTCTTAATATTAATATTAAGAAGTGGCGCTTGTCAATTCGTTGCAACGCGATAAAATTTCAAACAATAATATTGTAATATTTTCATGGCAACTAATAAAAAAAATCAAAAGTTTTTTTGGCCCATCCGACACTACATATAATAAAACAAAGTCCCCCGCCGCGTCAGTCTGTTCGCTATAAACTAAAAAACTACTGAATGGATTTTCATGCGGTTTTCACTTATAGTTGAGGAATTAGAAATTCATGAGGAAGATTTAGGTGTATAACTTGTTAAGATTTTGTGTAAATTCATTGAAATATGTTGATGATTGTTGAACATTTCTCTGCTACCCGTGTGAAGCAGGGGCGGGTTGCTAGTTATAGATAAATTACACCCAGACACAGAACAAATGATCATGCTCATCACATAATTATTTATCTTGGGTGAGAATCGAACCCTCAACCTCTGGCTCAGCAGACAGGATCACTAACCCCTAGACCAACAGATCTGTCGTCAGTATATCAGTTTTCTTTGCGTATTTCTTTGTCATTCATTACTTGCTTGCAAAACGAAGCGGCAGAGTTCCTAGCACTTACGATACGGACCATGAGCAAGAATAATGGCATCTAACAAAAGTTTAACCACGCTGCGCAGTTCAACTAACTGTTGAGTGCGATGTTTTCGAGTCCCAAAGGGCTCGCGACAGGCGTGCTTCGAAAAGCGAAGCAGCTTCGCTAAGGTAGCCGGTAAGAGTAAAAGATAGCAATGTAGACAACCAGCGAATCCTTAATGATTGTGTCTTACGTCTACAGTAGCGACATGCCTTAAAGTTCTTAACCCACACATACACTTACGCCAGCACCAAAAATTGTTACGGACTCTAATGTGGAGGACCTTTCCGGTATGTTCCCCAATAATCGCTGCACATCCAGACAAAGCTGAGTAATTTGTTTTGTATGATCGTTTGCTCCAACATGCATCAGCTTCTATTGGTATCATTGCTATTCAAGCACCTTTGGCGTCACCTCGAGATATTGAAGCTTCTCTTTCTGTCGTGTTTTAAAAGAGTGGTCGTGAGTCTGTTTGCCCGATTTCTTGTCACAAGGTTCATTTTGAATCGGGATAGATAGATAGACAGGCAGATATGATATTATGTTATATTTTTAACAATAATTTAAGAAAGGAAGTAAAACAATTCATTTAAATAGTAGAAAAAGGATCAAGATTGCTTAGTCACTGCGGCAACACAGTGACCTGAGCTCGTGAGTCGGACCGAGTCATCGCCTTGCATAAATACCTAATTTTGCAAAATTGATTTAATCTTAATTATATTTAAATATATATTTTTAGTGTTTATAGATAAGTATCAAGACTGCATTACAATCACACAATTATAATGTATTTAACTAGTATGACACAAACATTATTAGAAGGTAGAATTCAGTTGATTATACTTAAATATGAGCTTGGAAAGCATGTCCGCCCTGCACAAGACTGCCATAAATCTCTACCAGCGTAGTATTGTATTTATGCTAGTGACTAGGTTCAAGACACCTGTATTATGTTAAGGTGACTAGTATTCATTGTCAAAAGTCACTTAGCACTAGCTGAGCCAAGTGCTTTTTTGCCAATGTAATTCAATTTGGTGTTTCTCTGTAGACTTGGCAACTAGTCCTAAGAAAGGTCAGGTTACAACTTCGATTCCATAAAGGAACACACGTGCAGTACTAAGCAAGATAGCATCAGGGCATGCTAATAGCGTCAACCATGCAAACTTCAATCATGATAGCTGTAGACTATGCTGCACGTAATTAAAAGTATATACACATAACACTTTAATTTATGAAATTTGCAGATATAATAGTGATATAATATTGTTTGAATAATAAAAAATGTTTATTGATTAGTCAATGTCTTAGTCTTAATAAATTTAATCTAAAGTAACTATACTGCTTCTTTGACATGCCAAGGGAGTGTTTTAAGCATTATTAAAACTTTTTAATATAATACAGTTTATTTTTATGAATATTGTACACTGGGCAGAGGTAGATTGGGTAATCTTTTAATGGTAAGAACGAAATATATAATAATTTATACATTTTGATATAATTTTGGCGTGAGATAATGAGTCGCCCAGTTTATGGAGAAACACCCAATTATTAAAAACAAGATTTATCTTAATATTTTTAAAACAACTTATAGTTTGCAGTAGTATAGTAGTAGTAGTAGCAGTTTCATTTTATAATTTGGTAAATGAATCAAGAAATTAACCAAACATGTTTCTTTGTTTAAATACACCAACCTGCATTCAAGTTTAGCACAAGGAAAACACAAATTTACTCATACTTATTATTATTAACTATATCCTGGTGAATTAAGTGATGGAAGCGAAAAGGACTTATTTATTGTTTCGTGAACAAAAGATTAAAATATGTTATCATGTTATTGACGGTTCATTAGTATTAATCATATTAAATAGCAACACTTACCAATATATTGAAGGATCTAAAGTTTCGGTACAGTTCACGTATTGATCTCACTGTTTAGTATAACGCATAAATTATTTAGAGATAAATTAAGCTGCAATACACCGAATATGCAGGCTGAGCACAAACAAAAGATACGGATTACGGATAAAACGAATTTTCCCGTAATGACATGACGTTTGACGTTGACCCATTGGCAGAGCAGAGATGGGCAAAATTGTTTTGTGGTACCTACAAACAAAGTGCTTGGTAAATAAAATATAAGTACGGTCAATTTGGGTAGAAATTGAATTTCAAGTAACATTGAACGAAAAACTGATTAAACAGATTTTTTTCATGCTTAAACTACGATTTATATAGGCACAATCTGATGACAATGTAAGATTTTGAGTCAATTCATAGAAGAAACAAGAAATTAACAATGTTTCAAGTATTAAACATTTGCCACCTTTTTCTGTCTTTACATAAAAGTGTGTGTGTGTAATATAAGAGTTTCAAGTGTCGTTTACATAATAAGATATTGATTATTATTTTACTCTATGAATTACTTTATTGTCTTATATTTATTAAAAAATTAAAACTGTTCTTGAATCATAAGTTAAAATACAAAACTTTAGAAAACTGTGTAAAATTCTGAATACGGGCTGAACGGTTTACTGCCAAACGCCTACATAATATGTGCCTTGTTTATCCTTCAAGCTGAGAGAGAGATGTTTACTCTCAGTTTCAAAGAGTTTGAACAAGAGAAGGAAGTGCTAACTATCAGCCATATCAAGTAAAAGTGTGTCCTCTGAAGAAGAGAAGAACTACTTATCTAGATAGAGAGAAATATACGAAAGATAAAGGAAATCGAAGAGCTATGCCATTTGGACCCAAAAATATAAAAAAATAAACAGACAAAACAGAATATTTATGGAGTATGAGGATTAACATTTTTGGTAATAACATTTTTATAGGTGAAAAATAGTTCCTATACTCTGTCCATTCGTTAATTTTTTTTTGACAGTTGCTTGAGAATGTAAAGTACCTTACTCACCATCGTGCCTGACGTACGTCCCGCCGAGGTCACGCACGATTCACGATGAAAAACGATCGTGAATAGTCTTGACGTACGTCATAATTATTATTAATTGTTTGCTGGACGTGCACGACCCGTTTTGCATCCAGCGAGCACCCTCACCGCATGCTTGATCGTGTATATTGCCAATTTGTCGGGAATTCCCCAAAATGCGGGGAATTTCAAACCGATTGGGGAATTTATGGGGAGACCATCAATGCGAGGAAAATGCGGGGAATTGGGAATGTTTAGCCTTATTAATTACATTACGACTCCAGGTTTGTTTCTCTCCAAAATGGGTAATTTGACCATTATTTTGGGGTAATTTACCTTACTCACCATCAATCCTAACGTACATCCCGCCAAGGCCGCGGTGATGGACGTAGCATACACACCATCGTGCCGATCCATCCCGGCTGTATGTCCGCTCAAGGCCACGGTGCTGTTGCCAATGCCATTTTCGTATTGATATGAATTTTCATTATCAGGTCTAGTGGATAGTCACTTTAGTTAAATCGTTCATTTGCATGGAGTAGCTCCGCAAAAAGTACATGTAGAACCAGAAGGCGTATCTGTTAATACCTGAGCTACTTTGCCATAATAATCATTGTCAGAAAAAGTTCATGCTTTACATTCACTCCTTCACCTTCTAGAAATGTATAATACTTTATATCTATTCCCATAAAATTTTACAAGAAATTAATTAGAATGTATTAAACCCATTAGACCTGAATTGGGAATTCATAAGAACCATAAATTTTGTAGTATTAAAATATTTTAAATGTAATTTATGTAAAATGACTACATTGTACTAAAGTTCAACTCATAAACTATTTAATAAAATAAAAAAAAGTGTGCCCGTCATTGTTCTACCATTTTCCATAGCGCAACGGCATGATTAATGTTTTTCTTAAGCACGCATGTAGTAGTTGTGATAGTTTATCGATAGTATCGTGATAATAGCGTGGTCTTGAAATGCTTGAAAATTAGTGGAACTATCGAAATAATCGACTTCGATAGTACTATCTGTACTATCAATAGTATTACTTTTCGATACTATCGATCTCTAGCAATAGTATTTCCTCAGTGTTATCTATCGATACTATTGAAAATTTCGATAGCACTATCGTAAAATATCGAACACCGCAAGTAATATCGAAAAAATTACTATCAAGGGCAACCATCGATAGGGAAACTATAGTTGTCGCAACAACACTGATTCAAATAACACTTCGTCGCGTGGCCGCGTCGGTGATATGGATTCTGATATGCGTGTCTACTAAATATAGTAGACTTAGCACCGTTTTATAATACGGCCGAATATGTCATCTAGACAGGAGCCCGTAAATTTTGATTAAAAAGGATTGTTTTATTCGGAAAAAATAAATGCACACAAAAGTAATGTTAAACGTAACAATTTACAGTACCTATGTAGGTATTTTGAGTGTTAAATAAAAATTCAAACGGTGGAATTAAATAATTAGCACTTAATTAAGAACACTGCAGACAATATAAAACAATTATAAAAAATAACTAAATCGGTATTATGTGTTCAAAACGTTAAAAGTTACCCAAATTGTCTAGATTTTATAGTCAGATCAAGGCTAACGTTTAATAAGTAGGTAGGTACCTACTCTGGAGGCAGGCAGGCTACTTGAGGCATCTACACTGTCACAGTGATGCCAGATTACCATTTCACGTAAGATGGCTTTACAAAGTTAAATTGTAAAATTAATAATATTATGTGTACCTACCTATATTGTTAAGAAAGTCTAACCCGCGGGCGCCATCTATTGTCAAGTAGAGGAAGTAATAAAAGGTTACGATTACCTAAATTGAGATGCACGCCAGTCACCTATTTGTAGAATGTCCTACATTATTAGAAAACTCAAGAATGATTTCGAGATTACGGGAAATATCAGGATCTCTCCACGAAATAACGTTCTGGGTATATAAGACGCAAGTATTGCGGTATAAAAAGCGTTCTAGTTGAGCAAACAGCGAGTAAACAAGTGCAAAGTGCATGTGAATTTAGAAGTGGAAATAAAAAAAAGTGGGAGTTCATGGATTAAATGTGGCTTTTTTTCTCGGTAAAACGGATTGTTATTAAGGTCAGTGTTAAATCTCAGGTCTTATAATAAAGTGCCTGTGGCCGCTCCCATGCTGTTCCAGCTGAAAAGAGATGGATGTGAACAATAGTAGTATAAGCGCACAATGTTAAGTTTGCAACTACCTACTATACACTTTCAGACGGTCGTTAAAATACAGACCTATTTGATGGGTTGAAGTTTCCAAGCCCACAGAGCACGATCAGTGTTGAATTCCTTTGCAAAGTCATAGCACTGATAAGGATAGTGCCTTCCAGACCTAAGGAAAAGAGTGTTGCCTTTGACATTTTTGTTATTCAGTCATGGTTGTTCTTATATGGAGCGTTCCGTTATCAGTTTGTTTAACCTTTTAAACAAACTGATAACGGAACGCGAGGGAAGGCCCTCATTGGCGCAAGGTATAATATACACGCTATCGTGTCGTGTTTATGGCTGTCCATCGAATCCAGGATCTTAATTCTGGATTCAATTACTGACTAACGAAATACTACTTACTTACTCAGTTGCGGTCCTGGAGTTTGAAGTCGTGTCCAATATATTTCTATAGACTCACCATCTATTACATGTAACGAATATAATAAATGTGGGTCCCTCAGGGTAAAAAAATCATGCGCCTACTAATAGAGTTTTATCTGTCTCAGCCCCGGATCTTAAATTTTTTCGAGTCGGGGCAAAAACTGAAAAATGCCGCCTTTACTTACCCGCCTACATTTTTTCTAAAAATACATGCATACATATTTTTTCTAATATTTAAAAAAAGATAGGACAGGATTGGGTCTGAAATAAAACATTAGATTAAAAATAATTATTGTATGGCACATTAAAATCACAATTTTACTTTTCGGGCCTTTTGTTCTGCAAACAAATCCCTATTTTTTTTTGATCTCTATAATAATAAGCAGTTTGATTTTCTACTGCCAATATTGCGAGACCCTATAAACGTTCCTCGCTCATCGACGATCGTAGATATTTTTTTAATAAGTTTTAGTTTCTAAAACTTCGCAGAGCAATACAAATATTAGGAAAAGCATCCTGCAAATCATGCTTATAGATTTGTTGTAAGAGATTGAAAGCGCTAGCAATTTTTATATCTCCAAATAAAAGTGGAGCTTGTTCTTTAAAAACATATACCTAGTTCTCTTTCTCTGCAGAATTCAACTGTGCTTAAATCTCGCTCGTACTTTCGTCCCAGATCTCCTCCATGCTTCTGCAGTTCTTCAGTTGACATATTTAAGATTTCAGTACTATTGAGAAATACAAAATTCAATGTGGTAGCACTATCAAGTCTCTTTTTAATTTCTGAAAAGATTTTATCAAATACCATTGTTGTTGCCTTAGAAAAGAGTTGAACAGGTTGAAGTGTTGGTAGTTTTATCTAATTTTTTTGCAATGTTTTCATCAAGTCATCCATTAAAGAGACGGAACGCGCAAGGATTATATCTTCCTTTTGAATTTCAATATTAACTCGATTGATTTCACGGAGAATATTTTCCTAAATCGTTACTAAAGTTCAGAATAAATTTAAAATTCTTTCTGCAATCCTGGCTTGCACTCCGTTATAGGTGCCAGCCATATTGGACCCATTATCATAAGATTGGTCACTTTTCTACATCATCACATCACACATTTCTAAATCATCAAATATCAATTATTCCACAATCTTTTGACAAATGTACTTTCCTGTCTTACCAGTAACTTCTATGAAATTAATGAAACTTTCTTTTACATAGTGAATGATCTTATTTGTTCTGTATGCGACACATTTGGAGTGCAGTTGAACAATATTGTGTAGTGCTTAGCTTCTTTGATGTCGTTTAGAATCATAAACTTAATTTTACTGCTAAGTTTATGTTTAGAATGCTATTTTTAACTGTTTTTGCCATTATATCAATAATTTAATTCTGTATTGTCTTTGGTAAATATGATACTTGTCCCTTCTTTAAGTTTTCTAATTGAAACTTAAGAGTTGAATTGTGTTTGGAGAGCAGGTAAATTTAATTCCAGAAGTTTCCTTGACCAGGCTGAGGACATTGTGTGGTGATCTCGCTAGGGGCTTCGTGGCCCCCACGAAAAGAACGACAGTTTGTCGATAGATACAGTATAGCATCCATAACAATACGCAGGATCTGTCTCCATTTTTCTTTCTCTGTTTGAATTACTCGCGCAACCTGTGGATCAATACCCTGGCATGATTTAGTTTGTTGTACTCGAGTTTTCCACTCAATCATACACTCTTTGTGCATATGAGATGCCTCGTGCTAGTCTCTCTGAAGCTTTTTCCAATTAATAAACACTGTAGTACAATCGCGGCGTCAATTCTTCGTCGCGGCGCCAAGTAACAGTCACGGCGCTGAGTCAAAGTCGCGACTGCTAGTTGACACCTCGACGATGATTTGAAGCTTCGACGATGAACTGACGCCGCGACGTGGCCGTTGGCGCCTCGACGAGTCCTGGGCTCCGCGACGCATACAAGGCCCCGCGACCTTGACTCAGCGTCGCGAAGATTACTACGCGGGCGTCGCGCCGTCGATGAGTTGATGCCGCGACGTTTACCGGGGGCCCCGACGGCGATTTAGCGCCTCCAATGTGAATTGACGCCGCGACGTTTACTAGGCGCCGCGCCGGCAATTTAGAGCCGCGACCGTGAACTGGCGCTGCGACGGTTACTTGGCGCTGCGACGGTTACTTGGCGCTGCGACGGTTACTTGGCGCCGCAAGGGTGATTTGGCAGCGCGAACAAATAGATACTGATCAGTGATTTCGAACTAATCTTGTAAATCCCAATAAGAACCATTTTAATTCTGTGCACTAGGCACTTTCCTTTAAGATATTAAAGGAAAGTGCCTATTTTAAACCATTAAAAGTGATAGTAGGTACAATTAGGAAGTCCAATGTCAATCCAATCACTCATTTGTTAGAACTGGATATCCACATAAGAAATGATTACACAAATACTGACCAATACAATTTGATCCGTCCCAATTCAATTCTTCAACTTTGCTATCGGTATGGGTATCTTCTATTAGGATTTACTGCGACAAAAACACAATAGATTCCGATAAGTTTTTTTTTTAATGGAATCTAATGGACATTTTGACGTGACAACGTCTTATAAATTGGTTTGCCGGGTGACACTTCAAGAAACTGCGTTACGCTCCGCTCACGTTATGCGCTCACAATGAGAGCGAGTGAGAGGCACGCGTCCCTTCCACTCGGGCATGGTTATTATTTTACCACTCAAAGTCGTTGTCACGTAAAACTTTCGCCCGTATACCGACTTTACAGGCAACCAATTTTCAACAGGGGTAAACATTGGGTTAGTTCAAATAATGTAAACTTTAACTACAGACGTAAACGTCGTCTTGTACCTACTTACTTATCGATACTCAACTATGATGAATGTTATTGGGTAGAAAAAGTCTAATACACTAAGTACACCCTTTAGTTGTCCGAAATAAACAATTTTTATTTATTTATTATTTTACTATACTGCGCTTTCAGTCATCGTAAAGTTGCGGTAATGCTGAGTAGTATATTCATCTGCCAAACTTGTATTTCCCGCCCTCTGATTCTGCCGCCCGGGGCACGAGCCCCGGTTTGCCCCCCCCCCCCCCACAGATCCCGCACTGACTGTCTAAAGTATATTTTAGTTCTCTAAAGACTGTCTAAAGTATATCTTAAAATATATGTTAGGGCAAGAGTCAACCTATCTCGCATGTGTTCTTTTTTTACATAGGAGGCATTCCTCCTATGCAAAAAAGAACACATGCACACTTTGGATTCAAATAGATACCAAACCAAATGTACAATCAGTCGAGGTCTGAATTGCATTCATAGAAAAGTCGCAAGAAACAACACATGTCATTATGTGACAAAAAGAAATAGTATTGTCAGAAAATATAATTCTTTTCGTTGTAAAGATCCATATTGACGTGATCCTCGTAGACACACATCGCTATGATTACTTACATTAACTATGATTGATTACATTAACGAGAATTGACGCGATGGTATCGCGTTTATGTTAGTTATGAAAATTTAAAAGTTATCCTATTAATATTATAAACGTGAAAGTTTGTGAGGATGCTTGTTGCTCTTTCACGCAAGAACTACTGAACCGATTGCGATGAAACTTAATACGTAGATAGCTGGACACTTCGATTAACACATAGGCTTCTTTTTATCTCCATATTCCCACGGCATGGGGACTTACGCGGGCGAAACCGCGGGGTGCAGCTAGTTTAATATATAAGCTGTTACTGGTCATTAAATGTAAATTTTATCAAAACTTGTAAAGAACCCTTCCGGCACACGACATCAACCTTAAGGTCAGTCTAATGGAACCCACTTTAAAGACCTCTCTGTACAGAGAAATGTCATTATACGTTCGCAGGAGCAGGCATTGACTTTAGGGTGAACTGCTTCTCATTTGGAAAATTGTACGTCACTTGCTCTCACGTAACAAACTTTTAATTTTTGTAACCTTAGATTTATTAACGGAAACATTACGAACGTAATTTTAAATAAAAATGTGAGAAAACTTAGCTAATTGTTAAAATAAATTTATTATAATAAATAAATACATAGCTATTGCTCACACTCTCCAATCCCCCCAATTTTCCCATCTTTAATGCCTATAGTAATTACGTAAGTGGGACCGATTTTCAAGTTGGCAAAATGTGAATGTTTGATATACCGCTGCCTACCCTTGGGGATATAGGTGTGAGTATATGTATGTATATGCTTAACTAATTATACTATGCCAGTTTTATATGCGTAGCTGCGAGCGCACGCCCGTAAGGTTCGCAACCACGGTAGCCACCCCGCAGAATCCCAGCTTGTCTTGTCTTGACCCCGCTAGTCTTCAAGTCCCTTACGCGTTTCGTTCAGAATAACCATTTTTCGTTCATGTTTTTAATTTATTATTTTGACTCTAATTGATGTACAAAATATTTTAATAAGCTACAATAAATTAAGGTGGATTCTCCAGGGCACTAGCCCCAAAGAGTCACTCAACCCCGGACTAACAGACTTGGTTCTTTAGGACCGTATTTGCATTTTCATCAATCATACGGTGAATTAGGCTCTCAAGTAAAATATATAAGCAACATAAATAACATATTATAATAACGTCTTTATGCTCTGTTTTTCACATTTTTTTTAAATAGATACATATTATTACATCACGGTTACAAAAATAACATTTTGCTGATATGCTATGGTAAATGAGTTTGTGAACGGTCTGAAGTGCTCTCTGTAGATTCTGCTGCGCCATTTGATACAGGCTCTGGAGTTTCTGATGTTACTCTCGAAGTAATAGCATTTTGACATTTATTGCGCAGCTCAAATACTTGAGTTATAGCGTCACGGAAGCACAGAAAATTGTAATCTATCACACCTGAAAAAAATAAAATTATTATGTCTAGTGGACTCACACTACTAACTACGTTGAAAACTTGACCATCAATAGATAGTGTAGATATTTTATAAATTATAATATGTGATATTATTATTGATCTGACTGACTGATTGACTGATCTGCTATATAATATAATAATACAATAACTCCACACATCTCACACACGGCCGTCTGATCCCAAACTAGGCAGAGCCTGTACTAATGTAACCAGACTGCTGATAAACATACTTATATATTTCTAAATACATACATATTATAGATAAATTACACCCAGACACAGAACAAATTATCGTGCTCATCACACAATTATTTGTCCTGGGTGGGAATCGAACCCACGACCTCTGGCTTAGCAGTAAGGGTCCACCACTAGACCATCAGGCCAGTCTCGGAATATATCTCTATATTCCGGTTATATCATGAAAGATAATAAAAGTAAACAGAAAAAAAGCAAAGAATGCTATCACAGCCACATACGAACTTCTTTCAGTACAAAAGGGTTTAACCCATCGTCGTTTACCTCGTGAGTCTTTTCTACACAGAGAATCAACGTTTGCTCTTAAATAAATTGTAGTGAGATTGTAGTAAGCATGTCTGGTACATGACATTTTTTCATAGGCCTTTGTGACAGTTCCAAAACTCCCTAACTTTTTATACAACTAAGTCGATAAACATAACAAGCAATCGCCCGCCAGCCCAATAGTATCCGGCGAAAATAAACACAACACCAGGTTTCATGGACAGTGATGTGAGTTGCCAATCTCATCTCTAAGAAAAAATAAACCCCTCAGCGGAAAGTCCTTTCTAAACGCAGTATTAAGCGATATTATTGAGTTTCTCCAGTCGCCAGTTAGCCGACTCCAATTCGATCAGGAGTCTTTAAGGGCGCGTGCCCACTGTGTCGTCACGGTAGATAGTCATCCTATCTAAAGCGTATATTTAAATGGAGTTGTATCATACATTACGAGACGATTATCTTTACGACGCCTTTTTTTTACTGTATGACGACAGACTGTCAAGACAATGGGAACATCTAAATGACATGAAGAATGATAAAAACCACAGGACATGAAGAGAGAGTCTTTTGAAAGGAATATAGGATATGCATTGGCAGATAAAATCAGGAAGATCTTAGCAAATCCTTTACCTTTAGATTTTTAAGGAAGCTAAAAATAAAAATCCTTGAATATCATCTTGCTGTGGACACAGCAAAGTATCAACTCACAGGACCACAAGGCCCAACTCCTCTTTAAGTCATCCTCAACAAAATGAAGGATGGTTGGCCTTGAAGTCTATTAACATGTAGGTTGATAGATTTCACAAGTTTATTTTTTTCATTAAGACACCTTTCTCTGTCAAATGATGAGGATGATTGTCCTTGAAGTCTATTAATTTGTAAGGTTGATAGATTTTACAAGTTTCATTTTTTCATTAAGACTCCTTTCCCTGTCAAATTATGAGGATGGTTGTCCTTGAAGTTTATTAACCTGTAAGGTTGATAGATTTTACAAGGTTCACTTTTTCATTAAGACAGTTTTCTCTGTCAAATTATGAGGGTGACTGTCCTTGAAGTCTATTAACCTGTAAGGTTGATAGATTTTACAAGCTTCATTAAGACACCTTTCCCTGTCAAATTATGAGGATGGTTGTCTTTGAAGTTTATTAACCTGTAAGGTTGATAGATTTTACAAGTTTCATTTTTCATTAAGGCAGCTTTCTCTATTAAATGGTTGTCCTTGCAGTCTATTAACCTGTAAGTTGATAAGACTTCACAAGTTTATTTTTTTCATTAAGATAGCTTTCTCTAAAGTAAAGGTCAGCAATATCTCAAATTAGCTAAAAAGAAATGTATCATACCTTGTTTCTGGAAGTTCTCTTCTCGCAAGATGCAAACAAGTGCAAGAAATTTGTTTACCTCACGCAGATACAGAACAGTCCCATTATTTAACTTTATTAAACTCGAACTTTGACTGTTAAATGTATTCACTTCAGTTTCATCCACCATACTGAAATAAAATGATAAATACTAAGTAATATAATAATTTTAAATAGGTACAGTAATAATCATTTCGTAATAATTATTATTTATTAATATTATGTACTTAAAAATCTCTTAGCCAACATTTACCTTGATGGTAATACTAGAACATGACTACTATTATAAATCTTACCCATATATACAAGAAATATCTATGACTACATCAATCATATCACAGCATAATTCATAACTTTGCATATCCACTGGGGAGCTATCCGTTGCTATGTAAATTTTAGATACCACATCAAAAAGGAATGCTTTCTCTATGCCTGAGTTCTGCAAAAAAGAACACATTGATACCATCAGACAGCATAAAATGGTCATGGTGATATTAAAAGTTTTCAATAAATAGCTGTGGGAAGTTCTGGCATATATTATAACATATTAAATAAGCATACAGTCTGACTGGTAGTAAACAATGACTATTATCTTGCAATAATATATAATATATATTAGATAAATTTTACTTACCGATATGAGAATGTTCAAGAGATTTTCTAGTGTCGGTAATTGTGGAATCAGTTTTTGCACTACTTTGCTGAATGCTTCAAATATGGAGTGATCATAAATGGAGGTGAGGTGAAATGATAAGTGCACATGATCTAGGCCTGCCTCAGCCAAGTCATCTGTAGCTCGATGATGGATATCTCTTTGGGATTCCATTTTGTAATCATCATTCAGGCCATCTACCTGGAAAATTTAATACAATAAATTAGAATAAAATTTGTGTAGGTGAGGCCTTAAACTAATCTTCTTTCCAAATATCTTCTATTATTTTCTTTTTTTTTAATGAACACTAGTAACAGTTCAGTTGTAAATTTTAAAACAAATCAAAAATACATATAATTGAGTCATTATGAAGTTGTACTTCAAATGAGAGATTGTCCTAATTTTACAACACTAACAGATGTGTTTCTACTGAGTCACATATTTGTTACACAGATAAGTGAATTATAAATGATACATGTAATTTAAACCACAAAAGCAATATAAATGAATAACTATTTTATACTCACTTTATGTATAAAAACTTCAAACTTAATATTGCTATTAACTCTATATGCTTTAGTGACTGTAAGCTGCAGTTTGTCCAAGGCATCTTGATAGTCATCCTAAAAAATATAAACATTTAATTTTTATATAAATTGATAATGGTTTGTATACAAATATTGCCAAAGTTTAATACACAGTCTTCAAAATATGCATAATAAATACCTGAGCATCAATCACAAAGACCAGAGCTCCACAGCCACCAAATATTGTATCTGAATCAAATGTAGCATCAAAGAAATCTATCTGTCCCGGAAAGTCCCAGATTTGAAACTGTACAAAACTGCTGTTATTAATGTCGTCCTTCACTATTTTATTTGTTGATTCCAAAAACAGTGTTTCATTAGGAGACATTTTATGAAAGACTACTTTCTGTATGGATGACTTACCAGACCTGAAATGTATAATTTTAGGGTATTTATAAAGACAGTTTCGTTTGCTATTACCATAAGATTCTTATTAGAAGAATGTATGAATGGAAAATTTCTTAAACATACTGACATCTAAGTCAGGGAAAACAGTACGAACATAAATTAATTAAAAATCAAACATAATAAACTTTGTCCGTTTAGTATATATTACATTGCACTAACCTTCGGAGGCCCATTAGTAGTATTCGAGGTTTATGATCTTCGGGCAATGACGTGTTATCACCTTCACCATTCTGTTCAAAAGGTCCATAGCTAAAGTCCTTAGGGAAAGAACCCACGTAGCAACTAGGATCATCTTGATAACTCTGAATCATAAAGTTGATAAAGGCATAATTTTGTACCGTTTCATTTTAATGATCATGAAATACAAAAGTAACTTACCATTTTCTTATCTTTTATGGAGAAATCATGTACAAATATTTATAAATTATATGACCTGGTATCCCAATAATATCAGACTTTAATCATTGTAAACTGAGACTTAACTGAGACACTGCGTATTTCCAATGAACAAAACATTTATTACTGTCTGCTGAATACTCTACTCTGACAGATTCACTTGTCACTATTGAAAGACATGACAAGACCATATCACCCATAGATAAAACAAAAAGAGTAGATAGGAAAGCTCGAGCTAAATGTTTCTCATGGTGCGTTTACACGCACGCCGTGCAGCCTGGCAAGCAGCCCGGCATGCAGCTTGCCATGCGGCCTGGCACGCAGCCTGCGCCAGGGCTGCCAGATTGTATAATTGGATACAAAATTCGTATAATTCGGTTATCTTATGTATCCTGTAGTAGAATGCATTGTATAATTGGATACAATGTCCTTACTGACGCTATAACGAAATAAGTACGTACATACACATAGAGTTAAAGTTTTAACACCTTTATATTTATTACTTACTAATATATTATATTGTTAACATGTTTATTGAAATCCCCACAGAGTGACGTACTATAGTTGTAGTTTGTACAACACTAATTTTGTATAATAGTACGTGATTTTGTATAAGTTCTGAGACTCGGTGGTATAAAATAATTTGTCCTTACTGGCAGCCCTGATTCACACGCTCGGACACATATCGAATATGTATTAATTGTGGCGTGGATACACGACAGGACAGTAGGGTGTGGTGCCCATGTTATGACCATTGTTTGGTTCTTGGGCTGGGCAAGGTTTCAATCTAATATAAAACTCCGAGCCCATTTTTTAGATGACCTGTTAATTATATATTTAAATGAGGACGAATAAAGAATCGAAAAAACTAAAGTTGTTTTTTTTTTGGTTTTCTCTTTTTTTTAAGGTTTTTTTTCAATAATACACTCATATAACATACAAAATTAATATAACTTACAAAAAGTCATAAGAAATATTTGGGTTTGAACTTAGGACCTCTCATTTGCCAGTCAAGGGTCATACCGCTTTGACTATCAAAACAAATTTATGTCCTAGTCCTATCTAAAATATATTAGCGTTTCTTATATATCTATGATTTCAACCCTAATGCCTAAAATTTATTTCTTTCAAATATACCTAACATTCGAAATTCAAACATTTATGAGGGCCAGAAGCGCAGAACTTCCAGTGCACCCTACGTATACATTTAGATATGTTATTTTTAACATATCTAAATGTATACGTACGTATTTTTACCTACTTTTTATTTTTAACCTAATTATATATATACAGATGTATGTGTGTATGTAAATGCAAATACATTGTGAAGTTATGTTTTCACGTCTGATGCGACAATTACTCCGATTCTAAAACTCCGAAGCCTGGCAATAATATTCTATGAACGGTTTTTCGCAAGCAAGTCTATATAATTGATTTTGTAATTAAATTTTCTTTCTTATGATATCAATTTCTTTATGAAGATGTATGTGTGTATGTAAATGCAAATACATTGTGAAGTTATGTGTTCACGTCTGACGTGCAGTCCTACGACTGACTGTTTTTTTTTTGTCTTTATGATGCTTATTTTGGGGGTCCAATATTATTTGTTCTCCCTGGTAACACTCCAGGAAGCGTAATATTCGCTCGCTAGACCATTCCGACATATTTCTTTTCAAAAATTAATTTGTCATCTTCGTAAAACTTAATTCAGTCATCGCGTCGTCCGTTCGCCACAAAGATGCAAACTATACTAACGCGACTGAGCGCCAAACGCGTGTGTATGAACACGCACACAAGCACATTCACCCTTTGATGTGTGTCAAAAAACCAACAGTCATCCCGATCGGCGCCAAGCACGAGCACATTCACGCAAGCATGCACAAACAGCCTGTTCACATGCTTGTGTCGTTGAATATCGGTTTGAACGCGAACGTGTAAACGCACCCAACAGTCGTCCCGGTCGGCGGCAAGCGCGAGCACATTTACGCATGCATTCACAAACAGCCTGTTTACATACTTGTGCACGTGCTTGTGCTCGTTGAATGTCGGTTTGAACGCGAGCGTGTAAACGTACCATCAAATATCTCCGGGTGCAACAAATAGTGTTGTACTGATTTTGTCAGTAATACCCACATCGAGATATATTGTATTTCGAAAACAAAATAACTGGAATGACTTTTCTTATTCAACATCAACATGTTTTTCTTTCAATGTTTTTTATGTGGAAAGAGTATGTGTATTATTAGGGATATTTAAATCACATAAGCCATTAGCCAATGACTATAATACGAGAATAAATTACTTATGACTAATAGTCATAAGTAATTTATTTCATAACAATATACATTGTGTTTGGTTGGTACACAAATTAAATTTTTAAACGTTGCATTTCAATAAATTAAATAATTTGACTGGTCTGTTGGTCTAGAGGTTAGTGACCGTGACTGCCAAGTCAGAGGTCGTGGGTTCGATTCCCACCCAGGACAAATAATTGTGTGATGAGCCTGATCATTTGTTCTGTGTCTGGGTGTAATTTATCTATAAAATGTATGTATTTAAAAATAATAACTTTTTAATTTTTAACCAATTTAAAATTAATTAACCAGGACAAATAATAAGTCGAGATATTAACAGGTGAGTTGCACTAACCAGGAAACAGAGAAGCTTTTTTGAGGCGAACATACTGGACGGTGGTGACAAAGCCTTCTACTCGCACGTTCGGCGTAGTACTAATACCAGGGTTAGCATTCCACCAGCTATACGAAACTATAATGGAGACCTAGCAACAAACCCAAGTGGCATTGCAGAGGTGTTTGCTGAAGAATTCCTCAAAGCTTACTCCGATGAAACGGTTCTAGACAAACAAACAGAAATAATCACGATCTCGCGCATAGAAAACAGCTTGATTGACATTACTTTTACACTAAATGATGTGGAGAAAGTAATAAAAGGTCTAAATACTCACTCATCTGCTGGTCCTGATCAATTGCCATACTGTATTTTCAAAAACTGTGTGCATGTACTAGCGCCCATCCTAACACACATGCCATTTTGACCCCAATATATAAGAAGGGAGACAAAATGCAGCCTGGAAATTTCCGTCCCATCAGCCTCACCAATGTGGTTGTGAAGATAATGGAAAAACTAATTTCAGACAGGTTGACCGTGTTCTTGGGCCGAGAGGGCATTATTTCAACCAAATAGCTCGGATTCGTTGAAAGGAAGTCAACAATCACTAATCTGCTAACATGTGTACGAGAGAACTTGACAGCCGCAACCCCATTGATGTCATTTACCTGGACTTCGAGCGCGCGTTTGACAAAGTTCCGCATCAACGACCCTCAACAAATTGGAACATCTTGGGGTACGTGGATCTTTGCTCAGATGGATAAAGAACTACTTGGAAGGTAGAACATTCCAGGTTCGTGTTGGTGGCTCCCTCTCAAAACAGAGACTCGTTACAAGTGGTGTGCCCCAGGGCTCGGTGCTTGCCCCCTACTTGTTCGGAATATACATCTCCGATTTAATTGAACTGATTAAGTCCCAACCTACCTTCTTTGCAGACGATGGTAAGTTCTTTGCCAACCCACTTACACACTCTGGACAACTACAAAATGACTTGGATCGAATTCAAAACTGGACCACAGACTGAATCATCACATTAAATGCTTCTAAATTCTGCATTTAGGGAGTAACAATCCAAGACTAACATATAATCTAGAGGGAAACATCTTAACTTCGGAGAATCTTCAAAGAGATCTGGGAGTGTGTATGACTCCAGATTTGAAGTGGGCAGAGCATATCTGCGCAGTTGTAAAAAAATCAAACTCTTTTGTTTATGTTATTCGTAAGTCGTTCCAAACCATCTCAGTAGAAGTTTTTAAGAAAATTTACAAAACTTATATTAAGCCCCTCTTGGAATATGGCTTTCAGTTCTGGAGCCCATACTTACACAAAGATATCAACCTGCTGGAGAGTGTTCAGAGGAAGGCTACCAAGATACCACAGGCACTACCTCGCATGCCCTATGAAGAGAGACTTCGTGCGCTGAATCTCACCACTCATGAGCAAAGACGACTTCGAGGCGATCTCATAGAAACGTATAAAATCTTAGTTACACACTACAATTTGCTAGATTTTCAAGACATCCTTCTCAGAAAAGACAGCCAACGGCCTTCCCGCGGGCACAGCCTTCGTTTGATGCGGGCCTCCAGTGGCACACTGGTTGCCTATCATTTCTTCAGCAACAGAGTGGTACGTAATTGGAAATCACTGTCAGAGAACGTTGTTTCTGCCACTTCTATAAACGCATTTAAAAACAGACTCGATAACTAGCTACGATTGGACAATTCAGAGCTCAAAAAAGTGACGGACATTTAAAATATAAAAATAAAGAGACTATACTAAATTTATCACTAGATGTGAACATATCAGCTAGCTGCTCGTTCATAATCTAATAAATAAATAAATATAAGTATGTTTATCAGCAGTCTGGTTTCCATAGTACAGGCTCTGCCTAGTTTGGGATCAGACGGCTGTGTGGGAGATGTGTAAAGTTATTATTATTATATAATTACATTTCATTAAATTATTACGTTATACGATCAAATATATGTATTTGATCGTATAACGTAATAATTTAAAAAAACTATATGTAGACTATTCATTATGTCCGCTATTTGTCATTTAAATATTCATTCATACTATGTATAATAGCCTATATAAGATAAACAACGAACTACCGTTCAATTATATTGATGTACTTGAACACTGTCTAGATGGCAACTATTTCCTTTCCAAGGTCAACATTACCTTCAGATTGCTACTTTCCAATATCTGGATGGAATATTTTGAAGAGAAGGCGCTCAGTCTCGGCTCGAAGACCGTTAGACTTTGGAAGCGATTCGTAGATGGCATCTTTAGTATCGTGAAAGGAAACAAACAGGAAGTAGATCAATATATGCTCAACTCTATTGACACCAAGATAAGGTTCACATATGAAATGGAGGCGGATAGAGGTCGTTGTCATAAGTAACCGCGAGATCAGACGGATCCTCGTCGCACTGTGTTTACCGCACACATACGGATAGGTATTAGGTATTTGACCTACACGCCACGTCTCATCATCATCCCCGACACCTGTAATCTATTATAACTTCACTCGAGAACAGAGCTTACGATCGTTGTGACCTTGAATATTTAGAGCGAGAGCTTAGGTGAACAGACTACCATCCTACATGCCATATGTCAAAGAAGTAACGTATAAGATTAGCTCCGTATTAAAGAAATACTCCATTCCGACAGCATGTATACTGTCATAAACACCAGTCATAAACGTTCAAAACATCGTGAGTACACCGAAGGATGTCTTGCTGTTACAAACTTCAGGTGTCTACAAAATAAACTGCAGCTGCGGTAGTTCCTACATAGGTTAAACAAAGCGGACTATTCCTAAAAGGGTCAAAGAACATCACTGCTGTGAAGAACCTACAGATTACCAAATCAGCGATTGCAGAACATGCACTCGAAGCGGGCACCAATCAGTGGATTGAATTTCACCGTACGCAAGTACTCTCCACCGAACGTCATTTCCACTCAAGAGTTGTACGTGAAGCGATTGAAATTAAAAAACACAAAACTTTCAATCGGGAAGATGTTTTCAAATTATCTACAGCGTGGAATACAGTGATAAAAACATGCCATCTTTATGCGCAGTCGGATAACCATCAAAATAAGGACACATCAGTTTGCTTACAAAATAGGGACGCTGTTAGTATAGTACTTGAAGGTACATGGCGGAACAAAAATATAAAAATATCGAAAATGTGCCGGTGGATGAAGAACCTTCTACCTCACGGTCTCGACGACCGAGGACATACACCACTGAGCCAGTCAACCGGTGACTACGGCCAGTGCAACTTGGTTGAAACATCAGGTAATTCACAGGTATGTAATACCTATTTCGTGATACCATTCATTCCTTTATATATACATAAACTTTTTATTCAATCCCACATTCAAATTCTAAAGTACCGTGTCAAAAGTACATCTGCCATGCCATCTGACTAATAATTTATTACCTATACCTACAACATCATCTTTCTGCCCTTTTCCCAATTTTCATTGGGGTCGGCGCAATGTGTAACATTGCAAAGGGTTCTGGCTGGTTTCTTTTATGAGAATGTAATTGTTTTAAGACTGGAAAGAAGGAAAGTAAATTAAAGGTAAATTTGTTTAAGGAAAAATAGGTAGGCAGAGGAACCTAAGGTAAGGGATACCGCAAGCCTCGGATGATGGAGAACGGGACAGATTGCAGTAGCTGTAGACAGTAGTAATCCTGTGACTGGATGGATCACTAGGACACATTTAATAAAATAACTGCATGATAATAAAAATATATTATGCTATATTCTAAAAAATAAAAAAATAAAAAAATCAATATGGTTCTAAATTAAATCACGAACTATTTAACTCACAATAGTTGGGTATTGTAATATAAACTACTTGATGGTTTTCTTCTGCATTTGCAATACCTACTGCTAGCTTCAGAGGGAGAAATAGACCCTGTTGGCACTGTTCTTAGTGGAGGACGCAAGGGGCGTGATGCAGCTTTACCTAAATTGTCGGCACTAATGCAAGGCTCTGGACGCCGTAACTTACGTTCGCGTTCAGTACGCATTCTTTCATAACGTCGAGCATATGCAACACTATGCTGCAAAGCTGCAAGGCTGTCTGTACGTGCCGGAAAACGCTCCATACTGTTTGAAACTTCGCCAAGTTCTGCAGTGTCTGTGTCCACGATTTCTTTATGATCTAATACCATGCCAATATTAAGTTTCAAGTTAGCAGAGCCATCTCTAAAAATTAAATAAATTGTAGCTTGGTCTAGTACCTTAAGGGAAAAATGGTTATTGATTTTTAAAGCTTTCATTTTTATTTGGAATGGTTTAAACGTTTGTGTTAACTTCTTGCTTTTTTCTTTTATGAAATTGTCAAACTCAATTGCTAGCATTTCTTCATTATCTGGGCGAGTTCTATTATCAGCCGGTCCCCCCATCTTCAATATTTTAGGGTCTTTGAGAGGCATCTGCGTGTCTATCATAACCTGTTGTAAAACTGGAGGATCATTCAGACTATGCCACTTCCAGTTTGTTACAGGACCAACACTACGGTCCAGTAAGACTCCTTCGGTTTGATTGTATTTCAGGCTGTAAACAATATAAGCGAAATAGGTAATTAAATTACGATGACGAATGATATTTATAGCGATTTATAATTGTGAACAAAAGGTAGAATGTCGTTTTGCGCATACTCTAAAAAGTGAGGCGGAATGACGGTATATTATAAATTTAAGAAAAAATAATTATTAGAGCAGGATAAATTCAATGGGGAATCATTGATATCACATATTAAGGCCCCCTGGCCTTAATAAGTATGTCTAGAAATTCAATATAGATAGCATAAAGATATAAATTTGAAAAAAAAAAAAACAGTATCGTACCGTATTTTGCCGGCATGATCGAATACTACACCATTGCCTAGATGGTCAAAAGTAGCTAGAATTGTAATTGGATGGGACCGGCCACGTTCGTCGAGTTCTCCATTACTATATACAACAAAGCGCTGCTGAGTATTTGTTTCTGTAACAGCAAGAAAGCATAAATCAACCCACTCTGCTTACAGAAACTAAAAGACATTACCACAGAATACCCAATTACAGCGAGGCATAGCATGTTTACTTAAAACATATGTAGGTTTAAGTAAACAACGCAAAACTATTACTTCAAATAATAAAACCTGCATTTTTGCAAAGATTTTGTACTTACATATTCTAAAATTAAATCTAGAGGTTAGAACGCTTTATTTCGGATATTACATTGACGATGGCTTTATTTTGCCACAATTTCATACAAGGCAGAAGAAAGAAAAAATAATATTAACCTTCTGCCTCGTAGTAGTCTAATGCAAGACGGCCGTTTTTGTAAAACCAACGACCATGTCCATTATTATCAAACTCCGCAAGTTTTGCGCCGTTATCATACAACATTATTCCTTTCTTTTTGTTGTGTTCAAACCAGTCGAACTCGGGTTGGGCAGGACGCATGCGGTAAATATTCATCTGAAAATAAGTAAGAAATGTGGCCGAAAACATCAACACCAAAAAACTACAACTTGTCAAGATGGCAAACAACCTCATCTTGAGTTTTTGAATTATAGTATTGTCTAATTACCTTTCTGACACTGTTAGCCCCGGTAATAATAATAATGAGAATGTTTCTTTGGCCGCCTGAAAAAAGTATTAAAAAGCCTTTTGCCATTTTACGGTAATAATTATTGGGTCATACCCGTCCTAATCTACTCCTTTGGCATACTTAGATGGACTAAGGAAATGGATGCCCTGGATAGAAGAGTTCGTATACTGCTAACCGCGTATCGAATGCACCATCACGTTCATCGGTAATGATATTGTTTATCCCGCGGAAAATGGGGACTCTCGCTGCGTGGAAATAAAGTTGAGTATATGTTGACAGGTTTTAGTGAAATTTAGTGGCGCTGAGAAATAGATGCCAGGAACAAATAGACCTTGTTGCGAAGAAGACAAGGTTGATTTCATTTGAAGAAATTAAGTCAGGTTTTAGTTTAGTCGAGTGTACAATAGAATCGCGACCAATGTCATTGTTATTAGAATAAGTAGGACTATTATTAATAATGACTGACCGTTATTATCGTTTATTTTATAGGAAGTAAAGATGAATTTGTTAATGATGGGAAGTCAATTTTTAAAAGTAGAAGGAGACAAGGAATTAAATTCAAAAATGTTTGAATAATGGTTCAACAAAATTTTTGCATACCTTGAGTCAAATTCTGTAATTGTTATGGACAACAATTTGAAGCCGAAGCTAAGTGATAGAACATCACTTGAAATCAGAGATACAAAAGTAGCTGACTAAGAAAGGTACCTCTTTACAAACGTCAATGCTCAAAAGAAATTTACTTGACTTAGTCAAACCATAAAAACAAAAATGTATGGTATATGATACAGACTTTCAGGTAAAAATAATAATACCTTAACTTCTATTGTGAATTGAATCCAATTAAGATATGGGTTGAGATGCTATGGAGGCTGGTAAAAACTCACATTGCGGGGAAAAACAAGAGTTTTAAAATGGCAGAAGTTTTATTACTAATAATGATAACTTGACATCACACGAGTACACACGGCTGTATAATTCCAAACTAGGCAGAACTTGTACCATGATAAACATACTTATATATTTATAAATGCATTCATAATATAGATAAATTACACCCAGACACAGAACAAATGATCATGCTTGCATCACACAATTTGCATCACACAATTATTTGTCCTGGGTGGGAATCGCACCTACTCACTAACCACTAGACCAACAGGCTACTCAAATATTGAGGGCGACAATTAATTACATTTGCAGTGCGGCAATAATGTATGAACCATGTAATAAAAGAAGAAAAAAATGGCAGAACTTGACCATTTAACAGATAGAATAGCTGACAAATTCATCATACAGGTCATTGATAGTGCCTCTTTTTCATGGTCAAGTTCTGACAGAACTTAAATGAGTGTCTGAACCAGTGAGACCGAGAACTAAAATTCGAGGGTGAAATTTGTTCAAATGTGGTTGAAATTCTTACTTGTTTTTAGTTGAAGTATGTTCAAAACATAATTGGCGTAAATATCTATCTAAATAAAAACTACTTTTGTTTGGGTAATTGATAATATAATTAAGTTTTTAAACAGAAGCATTAGATAATTTTTTCGTTGTTTCTCGCATCATTCGATAGACATACATTTAGTCAGTTTAGTTGCTTATTAAAAGAGCCTAATGCTACCTTGACCGTTTCTGGTCTCTCACTCAGCACTCTTGCTTTAATGTTCACATTCGCGTCAAGTTCAAAGTTTCCTGTGGTTGCATGATGTGCAACCCTAGGTTAATATTCAGTACCGCATTAGTGGGCCACAAAAGCATAGAATATGCATTGCACTTTCTTCTCCCTCTCGACAAAATCTGCATATTGTGTTCTCGCCCAACTTTAGGTTGAAGATAATGTTTGTTCAGTTGGCAGTGTCCACAGGCTTTGGCACAGGCTTTGTATCTTTTGAGATCCAGAAGTTCTTTTGATACTTTGTTATCATAGCCGTTTATGAAGGCTTTCGAGTGTCTTCTAGTTGTTGGCAACCCAAGTTCCAGGCTTCGTGCTGAACTTAGGTAGTACTTCCGTTCGCCCTGAAGCATGTCGGTCTATCTAAGGCCAACTTTCGCCGAAGCTGAGTGATAGAACATCACTAGTTAACGGTTATAAGATACCGACCGGTATCTTATAACCGGTCGATGAAACTGTAAGGCACCTATGTAAGTAAGTTGAGACTTAGAAGATGAAATAACAGACGAAGGCAGACGTAGACCATAAAGGAAGTTTCTGAAGTGCACTCTACAAAAAACCGCAACTAAACAGCACTTCTTGCTCAGTTTTTTGTTATGTGATAGGTGGTGTCATTTGGTGTAATTGATCCGGTAAAGCGAGTTCTTAGGATAACCGCTAGTTTTCAACCTTAGTAGCATAACAAAGCAGCTTGAGAAGGTCTTAAAGCAGGTACCGTACATGTGTTTGGCGCATTGCCCGGAACCCCGGAAGAACTCTAAGAGGGCGTCGAGTGGGGATGATACAAGAGTGGGCATAGTATGCTCAGCTTCCGGCTAGCCCAACTTGTTACAAGGCCTAGCTGTGTTTGCCAAGCGTTTATCTGTACGTACAAATATGCATAACTCAAAATGTAACCTGCTCGTTGTTAAATTTATCAACCCGAAATGCAAATTTGGTGAAAATAAAAATTATAATATAATAAAAGTTAAATACTCCCTCCCTCACGAGTCAAATATTCCGGTGCTGCGAAGGCTTTACAAATATATATATATATATATATATATATATATATATATATATATTTGTCAGAGTCGATCCACATCTGAAAAAACTATTTGTGCATATAACAACAAATAACTACCGTATTAGGAAACTAACCCACAACACTTCATGCGGTGGCAGCTAACGAGGGGGCCAACTGCTATATACCTACGTGTAGTCAAATAATATATACAACTATTTCTAGCCAGATACCTTTCTCACAACTTTTTCTACAGGTAGCATAGTCCAGCCTTTTTCAATAAAGGTGCGATCAGATAGGGCGTAGCGAATAATACCTTTACCAGCATCTGGGTCTATCTAAAATAATTTAAAAAGTATGAAAAGCAAAATCGCGATTACAACTGAGCTACAGATGCTTACTCTCCTCTCAACGAGAGGAGAATATGTGTGTATCTTAGACACATATTCTCCTATCGTTGAGAGAAGAATAGACGTTACTTTGAATACTTACTGGTTCCACGACTTTTTTCTTAGACATTTCAAATTGGTCCTAGAAAAAAAAACTGTAAATATTAACGTATTAAAAATAACACACTTTTAAATATGCAAAAAACATCAAAAGCAATGTAAAGCTTTCAAAAAAAAACAATGTCAAAACGTCAAACTTCATTAAATACATCAGTCAATTTATAGTTTGACACAATTGACTAAAAGTTTAAAAAAACTAACAGTCTGTTGCAAGTTCCTCATTTGAATGTCTGTGCAACCAGTAAGAAAATTAAATTTGGCTGCTTGTTAAGGAATGGATTTACCTCTTACGCATATTGTTAGATCATTTATAAGTTAACAGATAGTATCTAAATAATATAGGTGTACAAATATTATAAAGAGGTTTACGATTTGAAAATTCTTATGCAAAAATTGGTACTCGCTAATAATGTCTTTGTAAAGTTATAAATTTTGTAAAACGCCAACCTTCATGCTCTACAGTAATCGAGAATACGTAATTTCGCATGTGCCTCTAGTGCTGTTGTAGATGTGGCCCATTCAGCTACATGTCTTTTGCTTTTTCCTCCCTGCTCTGATCAAAATAATCCAATTTAATACCATCAGGACACAAGTGCGTGAGTTCACTACTAATAAATTAACTTTAACTGTGGCTCTTTCATTTTAGAATAGGCATCTTATCATTTAGATAATAGGAGTTAAAGCTTGTACTTTATATCTACGGAAAGCAAAAGATCATTTTTAGAATTGAGGAACACTTTTCTTTAGGTTCAGTACTAAAACGATCCTTGAGGATTGTCAACAATCCTAAACCTACAAGCAGTATTGAATTTATTGGATAATGCTCTCGCGCTCCTACCCACAGAGTTATTAATTGAGTTTAGAGGATGATTGGGCCCTTGGATCGGTCTGTCTTCTTGTAAAAGGTTTTAAAATAGTTGTTTGGCGAACATATATAAAAATAAAGCATCAGAATTTACGTGAAGTTAAGTAATTATTTTGGGAGCTCTAAAGTGTCTGCAAAGCAATACGGCCAACGGAAAGTGTCTGGGTGTATTGTCGACTTATTTTTAACGATATTGTCTAAAATATACGTGAAAATCAGCTTGTAAAATTTACGTGAGGTAAGTAATTCTTTTATGTACCTTGATTACCTGATACCTGGAAATTGGCCGTCTAACCAAGAAAATACGTGACGTCTGGTGGCCCTGGGATCTTGCTCTATATTAAAAAGTTTGATTTTCATAGCTGTGCTTGAGTTATGCCAAATATAAAAATATTAGCATATGCGTCTTTTTTTTTGATTGAGATGATGGTTCAATTCCGCAAAAAACGTCAGAGACGTCTTTTTTTCTTATGCCGGCAGTGTAGGTATACCAAGTAATAATTTAAAACTAAAATTAGGTAGGTACTAACAAAGAAGAACTAAATTTGCGCTATGCAGTCGTCATAAGGATTTTTTTTATTATAGCCAGGGTCACTAGGGATGATGTAAGGCTTCTAACGGTACCCCATGTATCCAAACTGTTTAGACATTTAGAACTTATGGTGGAATAAAGAAACAAGTACAAGAATTTAACAAACAAAACATTAATCCTAAAAGCATTACTCTCCTTTTTTGGGCAATCGTGTAAAAATATTTATGTACCTACACTATAAGTAATGCTCAACCGCGACAGCACTTGAAATATGTCGTCTATTTTTTTCTACTTCTGTGAACGCTTAGAAATTACCTTTAATGATATTCTATTCTAGACGTCTATTTATACTTATTTTCCCACACAACACTCCAAGTACCTTAAAACTGGCATAATTACTCGCCTTTTTACGATCGTCGGTTGCTCTTCGGGCCTTTTCAACGGGTCTAAGCGGTGTTGATGAAGAGATTTCTGCTAGTTTAAACTGAACGTATAGTGGTTTCATTTCTTGTCCCTCGCGTTGTGGAGGAGGAAACGGCTGCTCACCTTGTAGTGCAAAAATTATGAATAGTTGGTAAAGTAAAGGCACCTGATTCCGCGGTGTTTTCACCACATCTTAAAAGGATATTTACTTTTAGCTTTCTGTGGACTTATATTGATATCAGAAGTGGTTTTTATTTTACTCTTGAAATAAAGTAAAAGTTTAACAATTGAAAATTGATTTGAAGTCTTAAATTACGAAAAAGTCCGAGGCACCCTATTCCGATGTATTTGGTTCCTAATTCCGAGTGTACAGAGGAGGTGGGGAGACTGATGTACATAGTGTTTAAAAGTCAACTTTGTTTATTTACTTTGGTTTTTAAATAAGTCTTAATCTCTGTCTTACATGATTAATAAAATGGCTCCACAGTATGCAATATAGGTGGTAAATAACATTATCCATACTTATAATAAAACTGTAATAGGTCGAATTCTGTACATTGAAGTTATTTTGAAAATTTCTTTTGGAGGTACTCTATAATCGAAACTGAAGCCAAAACCATTTCTTTTTTTTAATTTTTGACTGTCTGTCTCTATCATGGCCGCGCATCACGCTGAAACTACTTAATGGATTTAAATGAAACTTGGCATGATTCGAGTTCATATTACGAGGTAAGACATAGGATACTTTTTATCCCGAAATTCAGGACGGTTTCTTTGAGAGGAGGGGACGAAAGTCAAAATGTGTACCTACTTAGTTGTAATTCATTAACACGTAGTCCGATTGCAATAATTCTTTTTTTTTTGGAAAGGAGATACTTTGAAGACTGTCACGTAACCTTCTTTCTTCTATATCTATAATAAACATGCAGACGTGGAAGTAGTTGGTTGTTTCACGTAAAAAGTACAAAATAATCGCGAAAACGTATTATGCACAAGTATTGTGTGTAATTCGGTGTAAACATTTAGGATATTGATTTACGTAAATTGGTGATTTCTATCCATAGAAAAAAGAATCCAAAGTTTTCAAGAAAAATGTTTACAATACAACACGTAACGACATCTGTTGGTCCCAAGTAATACTATGCCATAACATTAAACGGTAATTTATTATTTTAGATATTTAGTATTAGCATAATACACAATACAGAATACACGCATTAGGAATATTCCTGTGGCGTGAGGGGATTCACAAACATTTAAACAACGGACACAAGGAACACCCAGACTCGGGACAACTATTTGTGGAACACACAAATAGATCACGTGTTGGATTTGAACCCACAATACTCGGCGCGGCGCGGTGGCGTAGTGGCGAGGCACTTAAACCATTGCGACATCCGTTAAAGGTATAATATATATAAACATATATATTATACCTTTAAGTAAATATTTGTAGAGCAATATTCATTGTAATCTAATAGAAACGAATACAATCTACATATACAAAATTACACACATCAAAAGTGTGCAGGGATCACGTACATTTTTAAATATAAAAAAATATCCAATTAATGTTTACCAAATCTAGTCTTCCAGACTGGCTTCTTACTTTAATTCCTAATGTTTAAGTTAACAACTTATCCCTATATTTTGTGAACATTAAGAAAAATTGCAATTTTTGCAAATTTTGGGAAATTACCCTAAGTCAATGTCGTCAATTAAATGGCGAAAATGAGGATTTCGCATGCTTAAAATCAGTTCATCAAAATCTCTTTGAGGAATGGCTGCCCACGTTCTTCCTGACAAGCCAAAAATGTGTTGTGCGGTATGCACGAATCATATTCCATGCATGCTCAATTGGGTTGAGATCTGGCGATTGAGCAGGCCACGGCAGAACGTTGGTGCGAGCATCGGCAAGAGTGCATGTTACGACTCTAGCCGTGTGTGGATTTGCATTGTTGTGCATTAGTCGAAACGAATCACCCAACCGGCTTCGCAATGGGATGATCACGTCGGAAACTATCATCTCCGCATAAATCTGAAAATTGAGGTTGCCTCTGATCCAAATGAGATCGGT
Source organism: Euplagia quadripunctaria (assembly GCA_963859945.1). Classification (NCBI taxonomy): domain Eukaryota; kingdom Metazoa; phylum Arthropoda; class Insecta; order Lepidoptera; family Erebidae; genus Euplagia; species Euplagia quadripunctaria. Next base: position 10,101,555 of record OY982561.1, on the reverse strand, counting down.
TCTTCCATCGATCCAAAAACCGGCCCAAACCATTATTGTTCCCCCTCCATATCCAAATGAGATACATCGGAAAAGCAAACACAACGCCAGTCTTTTAAGTCGCTCAGGCTTATGAAGTTGGTCCTCGGTGAGATCTGGATAGCTGACATCTGCATAATCAAGGATAGGAAGACGGAGTGACTCTGCGAGCGCAATTTTAGTGGCAACCGGAAAAAAGTTACGTAGTCTTCTGAGGGACCCTGCAGATGCAAAAAGTTTCCTACTAGCTTCTTGGAATTGTGGACCACAGAGTAGGTCTTTATCAATGTATAGGTTATATAGGTTCTTGATTGTATCTTGAATCTATATATATATGTTCTTGATTGTCTCTTGAATAGGCATGAGGGCACCATTGCATCAAACCTTGGGTTGAGTTGACCAATCTATTTTTGTTCTCATCCTAGGAGTACCAACAACAATCACTTGTGTTTTTACAGGATTAAGCCATGCCGCTTGCTCCAAACACAGATTTGTTCTAGGTCTATGTTTATAATACCTATAGCTTTTGACAAGTCTTCTGAAAAGGCTTGTGTAAAAATTTGCAAATCATTAGCATAAAGGTGGTAAGAAGAAAAAAGTTTATTGGAAAGGAAGAAAAAAAGGAAGGAAGAAGGGTTTATAAAAACTGCAAAGAGCAAGAAAAACACCATCCTGTGGTACGCCAGCAGATGTAGTGCACTATGCAGAGGTGCCATCAATGCGGATGCACTGTCGGTGACCAAACAGGTAGTTACGAAACGCGGATGCGCTGTCGATGACCAAACAGGTAGTTACGAAACGCGGATGCGCTGTCGGCGACCAAACAGGTAGTTACGAAACGCGGATGCGCTGTCGGCGACCAAACAGGTAGTTACGAAACGGGAAGCGCTGTCGGCGACCAAACAGGTAGTTACGAAACGGGAAGCGCTGTCGGCGACCAAACAGGTAGTTACGAAACCAGTCAATCGCCGTTGGAGATAGGTTAAAAGAGCACAATGTCGCAAGCAACAGATCAAAATCAACGGTGTTGAAGGCGTTACTGAAATCAAGTAAAGCTAACACCGTCAATTTTCCGTTTTCCTTTCCCGACCTTATATCATCCGTAACATAAACAATGTTCAAATATATGTTACTATGTTGGTCAAGTCCTGGGCAGAAAATGATATGTTCTTGGTGACTTTTTTTTGGTATTGAACTGAGTGGGGTTCGAACTCGCAACCACTTGATCGCAAGTCCGAAGCCTTAGCGATTACGCTAACGCCGCTTGAATTGCCCACTTACTAATTATCTCCGTTACTATGAACTTTATCATTTTTATAAATGTGGCTGTATAAAAATACAGGGCCATGTAGTGTGTATTTAATTATGAAATAAAATAACATATTCCTTGTTCTTCAAAATTGAGTGCGCAAAGTTAAAAAGTCACCTAGAACAATTTTCTGACCACAACGACCAATGTTTAAGGGCTGACACCATTCAATAAGTACACCCAACTAACATTTAAATAAAATTGAAAATCTTTTTAATGGGGAATATTTTATTATAAATCACATAGTCTAATAATAAAACTTTAGTTTTAAATTATTAATCATAAGATAATTATGAATTAATAATACATAATATAATAAATATAAATTATGAATAAGATAATTATGATAATTAAAAATTAAGAATAATCTATATTAATATTATAAAACTGAAGAGTTTGTTGTTTGGTTAAACGCGCTAATCTCAGGAAATACCGGTTCGAATTTGAAAATTCTTTTAGTCGTGAATAGCCCATTTGTCGAGGAAGGCTATATGTTATATAACATCACGCTACGACTAATAGGAGCGGAGCATCAATGAAAAATGTTGCAAAAACGGGGAAAATTTATAAACGCAGACGAAGTTGCGCGGGTCTGCTAGTTATAAATAAATTCAAAAATAATTAAATGTCAATCAACATTAGATTCATTGACACTATGAATACAATTGATATCAAAGTACACTTGAACATAGGGTAGTCACTAATTACACTACACATACACTTAAAAGAATTAGAATAAAAAAAATACTCGTACTTCATTTTTAATTAAAATTTTCATCAGGTTTGGAATAGAATTCTGAAAATATATTATATTCTAGTTATTCTATCTCACATACCTACACAACTTTATCATACATTCTATCAAAAAAAGTATTGAGAATTGATAATTTAATTCTATTTCCAAATTCAATTTAAATAATCTTTTGTCGTTAAGTTAGCACAACTGTTTTCTATATTGGCGCGAAGTTTGAGCAATATATTTCTTTTAGTTTGTTTTAAGTACCCGATTTTCTAAGCTCATCTGAAGAGTGTTTTGCGATTTTTATAATGGATAAAAACATTGAACAAAGAGTTTGTCTCAAATTTTGCATTGCAAATGGAATTTCATGTTCAGTCGGTGAAAATGATTACAGAAAGCATACGGTGAATCGACTGTATCAAAAACTCGTGCATGTGAGTGGCACAGTGCATTCAAAAGTGGTCGAGATTTGTTGGAAAATTTGCCTCGCTCTGGTCATCAACGTCTTCAACTGAAGGTAACATCACTAAAGTGAAGGAAATTGTGATTGAAAATCCTCATTCAAGTTTGAGAGAGATAGCCGCTGAACTTTCTGTGTCTCACGAATCGATTCGTACTATTTTAAACGATCGCTTAGGCATGCAATACGTTGCCGCTCGACTAGTCCCGAAAGATCAGAATTTTCTTCAAAAACTCAATCTCGTAAAAGTCGCTGAAGACATGCTACAACGTTCGTAAAACGCATTGTTACTGGTGACTGATATAGGTTTACGAGTTTAACATGCAAACTAGTCAACAAACTTCGGAATGGCAGCTTCCAACTGAACCGAAACCGAAAAAAACCACGACAAAAAGTCGATCAAAAGTCAAAGTCATGTTGACTGTTTTCTTTGACTATCGAGGTGTTGTGCACTCGGAATTCTTGCCAGAAGGTCAGACTGTAAATAAAGAATATTATTTGAGCGGTATGCGGCGTTTGAGACAGCAAATTCGTTGAAACACCCAAATTTGTGGAAAGAAAATTCTTGGATATTACACCACACCACACAACGCGCCATCGCACAAGGCCATCATTGTGAACAAATTTTTTAACAAAAACTCAACAAATACTATTGAACAACCACCGTATTCACCGGATATGGCTCCGTTCGACTTTTTTCTCTTTCCAAAACTCAAATTACCACTTCGAGGTACCCGTTTTCAGTTGATAGAAGATATCAAAGAGATTCCGGAAAATGCATTAATTTTTTTTTGATAACTGGATTATTTGTTGTATTATTTCTGTAGGGGCCTATTTTGAAGGTGATACAGTAAATTTGGGAGGAATTTTGTGTTTTATTGACTTTTTCCCGGTACTTTCTTGACAGAGTAGTATAATCGAATAAAAACCCGTTGGGTCCGAAATTAGTTGGACATCCCCGAAATACACACGTTGGGTCCGAAATTAGTTGGTCTCCCTGAAATACTCACGTGTGAGTAAAATCAGCCATAAAAAACTTTATAAACTATAAGATATAGGTGACAACCCTATGGGAAAAAGAAATGTGGGCAATGTTGTCAGAAATACTCAAAAAACATGCGAGTGACTTTGCCTACCAAGGTATTTTACGCTTTTATGAAGTATTTTGCGTAAAATACCTACTCGTCAATATTATTAATTTACTTCGTATTGACAGTGGTAAAAAATACTTACTAAAACGAGAAATAACACTTTTCGAAAAAGTTTTTGAACTGGTTTTTGCCCGCGAAAAACACGGCTGTCTTAAGTAAAATTACCCTCAAGTTGGCAGGGAGAAGTCATTTTTTAACCTGTTTTTTTTTGCTATTTCAACTGTTCGTTAACTGTTCTTCATTGTTCGATCAAAATTTTCGACTTCAAAACTTTTTTGACTTCAAAAAAGGAGGAGGAGACCTCCTCCTTTATCCCGGTGTCTACCTTTCGTCAGAAATGAGATTTCTCAATCGGTGCATTTCTGCTAATGCTCATTCATTGTGGGGTTTATTAGAGGATGGAGATTTCTAAATCAGATAGAGCTATTCCTTCTAAAGTTTTCAGTCTGCTGAGAGCTACGTATACTCGCAAAAGTATACCCTTCGCAAAGTTTTAAAAATATTTTTTATTAAAAAAGTTTTGGGTTCTGGGTGTAAAAACATGTGACGTCTCACAGTGAACACCCCCCGGTGTTCTACATATGTAACCACCTGTTACAAGGACGGGGGGTTCCCAAATTCATGTGATGTTATTTATGGATGGCACTTTGTTACTATTTATTATGATTTAGGCACATTGAAGTCAGTGATACTTTTTTTAAAAGATAATTTGGTGTGTGAAGCTAATTTTCTTCTAAGCCAGTCTCGCCGAATTTTTCGTTTCGTTTGCTCTATTTCCAACCAAGTAGAGTAGGCACACAATACACTACATCGGTATAATACCAAAACTGATCAGTACAAGTCAGATGAATGCTTCCAGCGACCAGCATAATGAACGGTAGTAATATACCTACCTACATATGGAATATTTGCCTACCTACAAGTAGTGGGTAAATACTTTCTGGCAGTTCCCGCGCTGCTTCGCTTGCGTGTATTTATTTTCTTTAATTTAGATACTTTAATTGTATTTATTCGTATTGCTAGCTACTAGCATGTACATAATATCTATCTATTTAGCTGTACTCTGTAGATTCAAACATAATATCACCACACTCACAACATCCTCACACACACACACCCTCACACACGCAAATATACATAAAATAAAATAAAAAATGAAAGGGCCCAGTTGAAAACCAGCGTCAGGCACCCACCAGTGCCCGGCACAAAGCTGAACTGGGCTCCCATTTTGGTGCGACCGCGAGATGACTACTTCTCGTCTTATAACACTTAAGCTAGGTACATCTCCTAAAATTCAGCTATATGTTTAGAATTTGATAACTGTTTCACTCTGTTAGCGTCTCGTTTAGTTGTACCAGAATAAACGTATTTTCTTTCTTTCTTTCTTCTTACAAAAGTTTACCAATTCATTATAAAATATTTCATTTAGGTGTGCGTTAAAATCACCCATTATATAAAGTGCATCCACGCCACTATTTTTTTATACTAGCGTATACTTCTCTATTATCGATTGTATGTTACTAAGAGATTCTGTAAACAAAAAAATATTTTCGTGACAGTTCCTAGGCATGCAAGTATACGCTAAAAATAATTGTAGATGTAGACTTACAGTAACTTTAATGGATGCAATCCGAACACTTTCACAAGACACTGATTCAAAATTTCAAATGCATTATTACATCTCCGTCAATGTCTTCACAAACTAAAAGTCAAACAATCTGTTATGTAAATTATGTAACTGAGCTACCGCGGCATAAAATATAAGCTTTTTTTTTTTCTCCAGGTTGCCTTAGCGAAAATCAAAAAGACCATACTATCTTTAAAATAAAAGACTATTTGTGACGATATAAGTTGGTTCATTACGTAAAATGCAACGATAATAATGAATAGGTACATACGATTAAAAGAAACCCATACCCTAAACGATATGAGGGCTTTTCTGAGAAAATTATATTGGAATTGCCTCATTTAATCAAATACATTTCTGTGATTCATGAGATTAACTTTTTCAAGTTTTTATTCTGTTTTTTTTCTTTAATTGATCCCAAAAGGCACTCAGCTCTGGAGAAGATCCTACATTTAATCATTTACTTTTGCTAAGATTAGTTTAGCAGGGTTAAAGGCAATTCCATATTTTTATAATTTAATATTTTTTTCGTTAATGTTGGACCAGGATCTTGCGATCACTCCATCGACTTAAAAACCTCCTCCCGACCAGCACTAAGTTTTTCTACAGGCCTTGATCTGCCCAATTATAGATTATGGTGATGTATGCTATCTTGACCTGAATGCAGATCTGTTCAATAAACTTAACCGACTTCTCAATAATTGCATTCGGTTCGTTTTCAATCTTCATGAGTATAACCATGTGTCTACTTATCGTATCCAACTGTCATGGTTACCTATGGGTCAGCGTCGTAGCGTACAGCCCCCGTCTTATCTCACGTCACATCTTTAATTTCTAATTTTTCAACCAAGACAGATATCTTTGCTCCGCAAATAATCTTTTACTCCTATGATCTACATACACTTCTACTCTTGTTCATTCTCCATTTGCTTTCCATTATATTTTATTATGAAATAGGATCCCTCCTGAGATGTCCACCAACCGTTATACGTTTAAAACTAATGTCCGTGAATTTTGCAGGAAACAACATATAACTTTCTTTAAGAAATTTCGTCCTCATGCCATGCCCCTCACTGAATCACCAGTCAACATTTGGGTGATTCAGTGAGGTAGACAAGTAGATAATGCAAAACAGTTTTGTGGTCAATCCTCAGTTCTCCGGCTATGTCATAACTACTAATGTGCCAATCTTGCTCCACTTTTTCAAAAATGGCATCGTCTTTATTCATACGAGGGCGACCAGAGCGAGCTGCAACTTTGACATCAAAATTCCCGGACTGAAAACGCTTGAACCAACTTTGTGCAACTCTTACTAACACCGCATTAGGTCCATAAACGTCACATTTCTTTTTTTTGCGGCTTGAGTTCCATTTTTGCCTTTTCGTTAGATTCACTCATTTTGGCAGACAGAAAAATAATTGAAAAATGGCGGGAAAGTGTTTTTTACTTTTTATTTTTCTTAATGTCCTTTATTGATATTAAAACCAGCCAGATACAAACAGTACAAACAAAGAGATTTTTCTTCAATTTTATACTTAGGAATACGAAAAGACTTTTTCACCGATATATTATTTGCCACGTGATATGCTATGGGGGAGTAAACAAGTGCAATAAGTGCGAAGTACCAGTGATAATTTAAATAGTGAGAATTAATTGTAATTGTGTTATTAGCGAATTATTAAAATAAATTGTGTCTATTTTGGTAATGAATTGATGTACATTTCTAATCTCGAAACTCAGCTTGCAACAATATGCATAGTCCTTCTTATACATACAAAGTTTCATTTCGATACGACAATTTATTAGAAGTAGGATAAAATTTACTTCCAAAATTTGTTTACATGGTTAAGAAGTCACAACTGTTACAAGTGAAGCTAATAAAAGCGTGCTAAAAGAAAAGATAAAAAAATATAAACAAATGAATGCTTAATTGCAATATCTTCCAAAAAATATACAATACCAACTCAAAATCATAAACACACACATTAAAAACTTAATTTGTTGTAACTACTTACTTAGTTTTCCCATGCAAGGAATTCATCAAGTAACTACTTAAAATAAATAATCTTTGATCTGCTATCAATAATTCTCTCGAGATAAAAATTCTCAACGTATCTATATTATTATTTTTTTTGTATGTTTAGCCCTCTCTCCGTTATTTATGAACCGATTTTGATTATTCTTTTTTTGTTTGATAGGGTATACCTCAAGGGTGGTCTCATTAATCAGTTTGTTGTTTGGCACCGACTCAAAATAAGTTTATATAAAATTTGATAGTTTATGTAAATAAGCTCAATACTTAAGACTTAAGAGGTTTATTTATTTTTTGCTATTTAGTTCTTTTCGTCGCTTTAATTTTTTGTTAAAAATATTTTTTTTAAGTAGTGAAATCCAAAACAAGAACGGCGAAATTAAAGAAAATAAAAAATATATATATATATACATATATATCTGCTATCAATATAATATAATTAGTAAAGTAGACGTTATATATATAACGTCATATTTGCATTTGATATTTTAATTTGTGAGTGTCTTGGATTACAAAAAAAATAATCCTTTCAATATTTAAACATAGACAAATCCATAAAAATAACAACTAAAACACTGTTTAGCAAATTGTACTCACGTGCACAAGGTCCATAATGTATGAAGAGCACGTTTGAGTCAGCTGCTAGCGCATACACACTTTAAAGTACTCTTTTGCTCATAAAACATGGACAGATAAATCACTACATATTATAAAACAAAGTCCCCCGCCGCGTCTGTCTGTTTGTCTGTTCGCGATAAACTGAAAAACTGCTGAACGGATTTTCATGCGGTTTTCACTAATAGATAGAGTGATTCATGAGGAATTAATGGAATAAATATTTTGCAGTTAAAAAAGCTTTTTTTAAATACCTCGGAATGACGCCAATTTAAGAGCCCTTCGGAATTGGGTGCCTTTAAACTAGTGTATTGGGAAAATTATTATTAAATTGCTATGTTCTACGCAAACTACTATTTTGCCTATTTTTAGTGATAGCTAAAGTTTGAGCTACTACGCAAATACATACTTACTGCAGTGTTTATAGCAGTGCGAGATGGATTTTTTATGAATTTTGCTTACAAATAATCCTGGTGAAGTTATGGCTCCAACGAATGTTATGATTTGATTTCAATATTCAGTTATCCATACCTTGTCCAAAGTCCATGCGCTCTTGAGTCGGTTCTTCTCTTATATTGAATTCTTCGGAACTTTCCTCTTCTCCTACTTCTGGTTCTGTTTTATTATATCCAACCCTGCGTCTCTTTTTTTTTTTAACCGATTGCATTACCGATTGCATTTTACCCCGATCACTGGTCCTGACAGGATCGGATCTTATCTGAATTAATCGTAATATCACATTATCCATATTATTTTCGACAAGCTTCACTTGACTAATTCTAAGTTCTTTTACTTCTTTTTCTTTACTGGGTAAATCTACGTTATCATCTTCTTTCTTCTTTGCTACCTGATTCTTTATTGCTACCTGAGCGCTTGTGAGTTTTTCCACTAACTTATCTTTTGTCTTTGTAGCTTCAAGAAGAAGTTTTGATAGTTCTGGTAATTTGGATTGTATTGTGTCCATTGCAATTTTTTTGTTATTTCCTTTAATCAATTTCAAAATTATGTCGTCAGCGCTAGCCTTAATTAACTTAATTTTGTCCATTTTGATATCTTTTTGCTTTGAATCTACGTTATCATCTTCTTTCTTCTTTGCTACCTGATTCTTTATTGCTACCTGAGCGCTTGTGAGTTTTTCCACTAACTTATCTTTTGTCTTTGTAGCTTCAAGAAGAAGTTTTGATAGTTCTGGTAATTTGGATTGTATTGTGTCCATTGCAATTTTTTTGTTATTTCCTTTAATCAATTTCAAAATTATGTCGTCAGCGCTAGCCTTAATTAACTTAATTTTGTCCATTTTGATATCTTTTTGCTTTGAATCTTCTAATTTATTACCAATTTCTGATTTGTCTTTCTCCATTGGTTGTAAAGCATCACGCTTTTTTTCAAGACCTTTCACGTCTTCTTTCAGTTCTTTTACTTTATCAGATTTCCCTTTCGGTGATTTGTTTCTTTCTTTCAATAGAATATCATCTCCCTTCTTTTCAAGACCTGTAACGCTTTTAGATGGCCGTTTTCTTTTTCTAGTTAGTTCAGATATCATATCTTTTCCCTCGGGTTGTTTAGCTTTGACTACATCTTGTTCATTTGCACTTTCAATATTTTTTTCTTTGCCTAACTGATTTATATCTGATGTTGGCACTTCACTTTCTCCAGTTTTTTTAGTTTTACTTGAATCATATTTTTTTTTAGATTGCACTAATTGTTTCACTATAGAACTGTGCAGTTTTTCTTCTTTTTGTTCTTCTGTTTTAGATTTAATTGATTTTTCTTTTTCTTTATCAAATCCATTTGTCTTAACCTTATCTGATCGCTCTTGTGGTTCTACCTGTTTCGAAGATTCCTCTACATCTTTCTTTTCTTGTCCTGATATCGTACGAGTTTGTTTGGTCATAGATTTAACTGATTTTTCTTTTTCTTTATCAAATCTATTTGTCTTAACCTTATCTGATCGCTTTTGTGGTTCTATCTGTTTCGAAGATTCCTCTACATCTTTCTTTTCTTGTCCTGATATTGGACGAGTTTGTTTGGTTTTAGATTTAATTGCTTTTTCTTTTTCTTTATCAAATCCATTTGTCTTAACCTTATCTGATCGCTTTTGTGGTTCTAACTGTTTCGAAGATTCCTCTACATCTTTCTTTTCTTGTCCTGATATCGGACGAGTTTTTTTGGTCATAGATTTAACTGATTTTTCTTTATCAAATCCATTTGTCTTAACCTTATCTGATCGCTCTTGTGGTTCTACCTGTTTCGAAGATTCCTCTACATCTTTCTTTTCTTGTCCTGATATCGGACGAGTTTGTTTGGTCATAGATTTAACTGATTTTTCTTTTTCTTTATCAAATCCATTTGTCTTAACCTTATCTGATCGCTTTTGTGGTTCTATCTGTTTCGAAGATTCCTCTACATCTTTCTTTTCTTGTCCTGATATTGGACGAGTTTGTTTGGTTGTAGATTTAATTGATTTTTCTTTTTCTTTATCAAATCCATCCGTCTTAACCTTATCTGATCGCTTTTGTGGTTCTACCTGTTTCGAAGATTCCTCTACATCTTTCTTTTCTTGTCCTGATATCGGACGAGTTTTTTTGGTCATAGATTTAACTGATTTTTCTTTATCAAATTCAATTGTCTTAACCTTATCTGATCGCTCTTGTGGTTCTACCTGTTTTGAAGATTCCTCTACATCTTTCTTTTCTTGTCCTGATATCGGACGAGTTTGTTTGGTCATAGATTTAACTGATTTTTCTTTTTCTTTATCAAATCCATTTGTCTTAACCTTATCTGATCGCTTTTGTGGTTCTATCTGTTTTAAAGATTCCTCTACATCTTTCTTTTCTTGTCCTGATATTGGACGAGTTTGTTTGGTTATAGATTTAATTGATTTTTCTTTTTCTTTATCAAATCCATTTGTCTTAACCTTATCTGATCGCTTTTGTGGTTCTATCTGTTTCGAAGATTCCTCTACATCTTTCTTTTCTTGTCCTGATATTGGACGAGTTTGTTTGGTTGTAGATTTATTTGATTTTTCTTTTTCTTTATCAAATCCATCCGTCTTAACCTTATCTGATCGCTTTTGTGGTTCTACCTGTTTTGAAGATTCCTCTACTTCTTTCTTTTCTTGTCCTGATATCGGACGAGTTTGTTTGGTCATAGATTTAACTGACTTTTCTTTTTCTTCATCAAATCTATTTGTCTTAACCTTATCTGATCGCTTTTGTGGTTCTACCTGTTTCAAAAATTCCTCTACATCTTTCTTTTCTTGTCCTGATATCGGACGAGTTTGTTTGGTCACAAATTTATTTGATTTTTCTTTTTCTTTATCAAATCCATTTGGCTTAACCTTATCTGATCGCTTTTGTGGTTCTATCTGTTTCGAAGATTCCTCTACATCTTTCTTTTCTTGTCCTGATATCGGACGAGTTTGTTCGGTAGTCTTTTCACCTCTCCAGCTAGAATCTTTTTTGACTTTTTGTGTGTCTTGTTCCAAATTAAGTTTTACTTTTATTGCCGCTTCTTTATGAGGTTTTTCAGCCTTTTCAAGAAGCTTTCTTTCTTCACGAGCAAGTCTTTTCATTTTCTCTTCCTCAGCTTTACGTTCACGTTCTTCTTTTATCTTCCTTTCCTCTTCTTCGGCTTTTAAACCTAATTTTTCCTGTGTATCTTTAATGAGTTCAGAAGAACTAACATAGGGTTTTAATTTCGTGTCGGCTTTTTGTGGGTCTTGGGGAAAAATAAACTCTGGACCAGACTCGTCTATATTCTCTGTTTTATACTTCGACGTTTTATATTGTTCAAGCTTTTCTTCTTTTCTTTCCACCATCTGCTCTGTTTCATCTTGTTTCTGTAAAGTTTTTGCAATGCTTCCCCGAATGTGTTTTGCTTCAATTGAGGAATGGGGTTTCAAATCGTAGTATTCATTACGTACATCAATGCTATCTTGTTCGACGTCAACATTTTTTATATCGCTATCAGAGCTCACTATATGGAACACTTCTATTAATTCTGTAAATTTTACGGCTTTCTCTGAACCAAATACTAGGCTTCTAGGTTGCCTCACTTTTTCTTCACGATTAGTATCTAGTAAATTTACTTCAGAATGAAACATTTCTCGAACTTTAGATTTAATTAAAGTTTTAGATATATCTCGACTAGGTAAAGAAATGTTTATATCAGAATATGAACGTTGAAATTTCTTTTGTGGCTTAACTTTAGGTAACTCTTCATTTAGTTGGTATTCTATTTTGGTTAACCATGATTTACAATATTTATTAATATCATTATCCTGCTCACCCCAAGCTGCTAAAAATTTGTTGACTATTTTTGCACATTTATAGCATGATTCTTCAGTTCTCATTTTCAAAAGACAATGATCACATACACCTACAACGTCAGTTGTTTCGTCGAAAGCTCTTCTATTAATCAACCTCTGAGCATGTTCAAGTTTTAGTCTACATCGTGGACAAGGAATTTTTTTCTTATCTGAAACAGAATATATTTCAATAAATATATACAGCAAAGCACGCTTAAGCCTTTACCTAATATAAAAAAACGCTACACTCCGAGGGCTTGGCACTTGGTTTCATCGTCCAGAGGGAGACAGCCAGAACTAGGTGCTCTTGGTGGAGGTAGCATTTTCAATTTGCAACGAGATGCACCGATCGACAGCCTTAGCCAACTACACCCCTCTATCGCCATAAGCCATAGTCATAGGCATATGCCTCAGTGGGACGTATACTTACACAGCTTAGGGATATGTTGTCTACCAAACTCAATAATACTAATATGAAATAATATTGCTAACTAAATGCAGATTTACAGAGATTCACATTACAATAATATTTTCCCTACAGTTTATGGTTTAGGTAGTCCATAAATATACAATCAATCTATACTTACTGCATAGCCTGGTTTCGATTTCCATATTATACTTATGTATATTATATAATATATGATGTGAAATAACATTTACTAAACAAATTTTGATTTACGGTTTCATAATATTATTTATTAATTTCTTTCGTTTACCAATTTTTTAATACACAATTAAATATCACAAACATCACCATCCGACTATTATAATAATGATATAGAAAAATTAGTTTGATAAAGATCATGGAAGTAAACATTGTTTTAAAGTAATAGAAATCGATCGAGGTCTGGCAGCGGTAAAAATGAAAAGAAGCGTAGACTTTAAGAAGAACTTTCATCAGCAAATGAAATAAATATCCTTTAACTCACTCATCTGTACTTTTTATGTATGTACACTGATAACTCCGAGATTTCCGGTTCCATACAAGTATGGAGATGATCTGATACTAACTTTTAAACTTTCGCGTTCCATGATATACTTATGTATGTATTTATTCGGGAATTAACGCGATCATGAAATAGGTATTACATACCTCTGAATTGCATGATCGCAATCACAAAAAAATATTATATGTATATAATAGCTTTCTATATTAATGATATACTTTAAACTACAAAATTTAACTGAATTCTAACTGAGTTTTAACGTAGATCTCATAATTAATGTAAACTAAAACCTCTCGAAATCAGGATGTCCACAAACCGCTTTATACACAATTTTTTAATACACAATTAAAGGAGGTTACGTGATCTCCTCCACAATGAGTTGGCATAATTGTCACAGTGCTAGTACATTAATCTCAGACTCGATATTCATAGTATATGTATATATGTGTGTGTGGGTATATGTATGTATGTATGTATAAGTATTAGTATATTATGTATCAGTATAATGTGTGTATTCATTGTAATGTGTATATTTAGTTAATAACTTGATAAATCTCGTTATTATAAGAACTTATAAATTCGTGCTCTTTACCATATCTTTGCACCTACCACTTTTTATTTCTGCTTTACCACAAGGTTGACTGGCAGATAATGCTTAAGGCATTAAGTTCGCCTTTGTACAATATGTGCATGAAGTTTTAATAAATAAAATAAATAAATAAAACCTGAACATTGGGTCAGTATAAATAACGTAAGCTTAAACCACAAATGCAAATATTGTTTTGGAGACTTGTATGTACTTACTTATTGATACTCAACTATGATGAATGTTATTGTGTAAAAAAAATATTTCAATGATAGGTGCTAGGTATTCATCTGGCACGGCGCCCCTATTGCCCCGGGGCCTGTGTACGCCGCACACTTCACAAACAGGGGCGGCGCAGCCCTGCTTATCAAATAGCAATAAACTAGTTATGGTTGTCTAATAATTAACTTATTTTTATTGCCTATATATGGATGCCCAGCTTAAATAACTGCGGTTTGGTTTCAATGGTTCATTTGAAATTTTTAGACAAGAAAGCATAACCGATGTTAGGTAAAACATTTCTAGTCATATATCTATATCTAGTCATAATCAGTTCTATAACTTCTTTTTCCGTGTTTATTGCTTTAGAATCTAATCTAAAGTTTAGAAGGACGCAAGTTGTCTGTAATAGATCGTCTGTTTCTCTTCCTAGCTGATAGTCTGTAGGATTTGAAGTAGCAGCAGTGCTAAATTACCTTTTTTGTTATGTTGAGAACACTGTTACGTCATTATATCGACAGTAAATATCTTGATACTTAAGTAATATAAAAAAATTTAAAATATAATTTTTTGTGAATAAATGAAATGCCGCGTAGTATACTGTCAAGACCGTAATAATTAGGAACTTAATTAGTGATGTGTGTAAGGTATGCAAAAAATCAAAGACAATACATAATATTAACATTTAAGATAGATTTTTATTCAAAATAAGTAGTAATAAAATGTTCTAAATAAATGCTTTTTTTTTATTTTTCTTTCTTTCTAAAAAAATGTTTCTTATACAAAAATGGAAACAAAAAGGAAATATTTAAAAAAAAACTGTGTGTGCAATTCACACAAGGCAGAAATGAAACTTCAGAAATAGCCTACAAGAGAAAGAGATAAATATAGAGTAACATAGGACAATTATAAGGTTTTATTTTTATAATATTTTTACTAAGCTCAAATTGGAAAATATTTTATTAAATAAAAGATAAAAAAATTCACACTGTCACACGTGCTAGCATACGAAGATTATAAGAAACACTGTACACGTTCTATCTCATTCTTAGGCTAATAGTGCGAGTGCCCGCCGACAGAAACCAACCGTCCGACAACCTTGGAATCGCACTTCCCATAGAATTCTCTTTTGAATAACTTTTATTAAAAAACTGTATGTATACATTTTTTGGGCCACACAAAATTTACATCTTTGAAATTAAAATTATAGTGAAAACGCCCCCACGTCCAGTTTCCATATTTGCTGGGTGTGGTAGACTCGACATAATGAAGCCACAGAAAAAGTTTCAGGAGTGTATTAATAAATTACACTTTCTGTCAGCGGCCCTCACACTATAAATCCTATTGTATTGTGTTTATCTTTTTTTAGTGTGACTTAAGGCTTCGTAGTACGCAGGCGCGAACAAAGATTATGGGAAACACTGTCTACTTTAGGCTAAATCCTATTTATGAATATGTGTCCTCTATAGTGTGAGTTTTTCGTTTCATCGACTTTCAAATCACAACGATTCTAAAGAAGTTTCACTTCAAAAACATTAATTTATTGTAATCAAAGTCTGATTCTAAATACTCAATGTCAATTATGGTTGAGCTAACTATGGAATTAGCTGAGAGGTCCAAAGAAGTATCTTCTTCTGAATGAAAGATGTACTTGAATCTGTTACATTGATAATAAATTCTTGCATATCTTCTGTCAGACGGTCTTGTTCCCAATATTTTTGTTCGACATGTAACATGATCACATTCTTTATTCCAGTGTTCTGCAGTAATATTATTGAAGCATTCATTTATAATTGGCAATAATTATTTAGCTGTTACATTCACATTTCTTGCTGCCACTTGTCTTTTTACTAGATTCCATATTAGTTCAATCGCAGTAAGATCGCAATGGTATGGCGGTAATCTGACGACAGTATGTCCATGTGCCTCAAGCCATTGATCAATTTCATATATTGGTTCTTTTTCATAACTTTTTACTAAGCTTAGAAGTTCAGCCTTTAGTGCATTATCTGGATTTGATATTTCATTATCTTCCAGCCATTTCTTCAAAGTGTAGTGTTCTTGTTATTGCTATTCGGAAACTTGTTTATGCGTACACTGTGATAGAATGCATTATCTAGCACAATAACAGATGGTTGATGTAGGTTTGGCAAGAGTCTTTCTTTTCCCTATTTGGTAAAATGTCCGCTGAAACACTTTTAGTTTTAAAGCAAGTAAACAATTTTCAACAAATCCTTCCCTGGTACCAGCATACAATATATCTTTCACCGAGAGAAATCGCTTTAGATACATCAGGTTCATTGGTACCTTGCCAACATTTGCTAACTTCATGTGCAGTGTAAATATAAGTTTCATCTAAATATACAACTGGCTTTCCAGTTTCTCTCAAAAGTTCTCTCTTCATTACTCGCAATTTAGCACGCCACTCCACAATATTATGTCTCTCAATGAGAAATTTTCGTGTCGTCGTCATTTTTATATTTATATCCCAGTTCTTTCATAATCTCACGAAGAGAAGTAATTCCACCGCAAAAGTTGATATCTTGCCTTAAAATACGATGCAGATTCCTCAGAGTTGGTAACTCTTTCCGTACAGTATAAAATTGATGAATTTTAGTTCAGATCTTCAGAGATCAGAGATAATTATCAAAATCATCAAGAACAATAGTTTTTGGTCAGCCTTTGCGTTTCTTTCCTGGTTTGCACCACACGCTGTTTTTTGTGGATCCTTTCTTTTTAATTTTAAACACAGTATTTCTACTGAGACCTGAAAAATATAAAATTAGTTTAATGAAAATACAAAGTATCAAAATTCCTTAAGCCTAGAACAAAGAAAAATTGATTATCATAAGTTCATATTTACATAAATCATACATATTCCGTTATGTCTGAGATTCTACATCAGACACAAAGTCTAAATAATATTCTGGGCAACGATAAAACTGTTAAACATACCTGTTAAAGCAGCCACACGTTCAGTGACTTTTTGCAAGCCAATAATAGGGTGTATTGCCAATATTGAATTTTTATCGTTGGCAAAACTGAATAATATTGAATATTATGCCCCTTGTGGAACTGTGTAGCGTTACCTCTTTTCGACATGATTTATTAATAAAATCACAAGAAAACAACACGAAAACAAGTTCGACATTTGACACTTTTCACAGTTGTCTGAGTTGAGTTACCATGTCAAAATCATATTATTAGTACGCATAATAAACGCCACGCCGGTTCTTTTTCCGAACAGACTTTAAGATTTCACAAGACTACTAGACTTTTTGGGAAGAAGTGATGTCCACTAAAGAGGCGGCGGAAAGGGAACCAGAGAGAGCTCTCTCTCTCCCGTCCCGAAGAAGAGGCACCAGACGCCGGAGAACGTAAAATCACCTCCGGCCTCTATGAGCGCTGGCTCCGCAAGCAATGGTGTGGCTGCAGTTTGTTTGAGGTCGTCAAGGTCTGCCGGGGTACTCGTAGATTTTCCTTCCTAGGGTATAACCGAGTCCCTTGCAATACTCACTTGTGACGGACCACCGTGTGGTCAGTTCAATTTCGACACACCACTTCACCAGTTTGGTGATGACCCGTGGGTTTAAGTAAAGCTATTTGTTGTTACTACCTTGAAATCTTATCTTATAGTTTATTATTTTCCAATATTACGTTGTTTAATTCGTTACGGCTTATTTCTAATTGCTTGAAATCCTTCAGGTGTGTTATATTTCAATCTTCATTTCACTCTCATGTTGTCTGTTTAGCCTCGTAGACAGATCTAACAAACTTCCCGTATATCCCTATATCAGAGTCCGTTTGATCTATTGATGAAAAAGTAAGTATATGTGGATTCTGTAAACTTCGCTTGAACCAGTCATTCATGCCGTATATTTACATTATACTCTGTGCTTTTATGTTGTTCAACTGTTCACTTACATTTAATTTTTTTATGTACTGCTGAGGTATTGCAAATTTATGTAGATACATATTTGCAGGTTCAATATACAGTGTACCATTAGATTCTTTATGTGTCAACAAGAACATAATATATGTCGTATGGAATCTACTGTCTTTTGGCAGATTTCAGACGACGATTGTTCGCGGGCGATTCTTTTTTAAGTGTTGTCAGTCAAGCAAGTCAAGAAACTGTTTGGGCTTGTTCTGATAAATACAGATATTCGGCATTCGCAGTGGCGTAGCTAGGTAACCAAAGGCCCTGGGGCAAAAAACAAACTGGGGCCCCAACTAAACTATTTAAAATCTTTTGTTACCTATTCGTGTTCCGAATTCGACGTACTCCAATTCGTCGTAATCTAGATTCGTCTCGTACTCCATATTCAAGTTATCAAGTACGCAATTTAATATAAATAGTGGTTTCTTATAAAAAATCTGGTTTATTTATATTCCGAATGTGGGTGAAAAAAATTTTCACTAGTTCAATTTATGGTTTGTAAGTCAGAGTCCGAGGGGCACTGCCCCGTCTAGCCCTCCGATAGCTACGCCACTGGGCATTCGGTTCACCTTTGAATGAAGAACTTCGAAGACTTGTGGTAAAAATCTCAAAGAAACAACTCTAACTCGTTAGTTAGTTATTAGTGATCCACTAGTTAGTGGATCTTTCCATTATGCCCGTATAATAACGCTAAAAACCCACCTCAACAAACAATTTTGACGTTAGAAGTGTAGAATCTCAAGAAATAAAAACGATAGCAATCAGGGTTTCGTCAAAATCTTGTTAAAGTAACCCATCTGTTGCACTATTACATTCATCTAAGCAGACATCCGTGGCCTTTTGTAACAAAATTTTATCAAATAAAACTTAATAATAATAATAGGACATACCTAAGTGTGCTAAAAAATCTGCAGCAGCCATTTTCTTGTTTTTCCTGTTACACAAGATGAAATTGGTCTGGGGTAGACTTGTACTTTTACCAGCCTCTCCATCTTGGTTTTCCTAATAAGGGTAATAATAATAATTTAAAAGCAAGGTAATGATGATGCATAAAAGGTACCAACCTTACCTATGTAGGTATGGATACTGAACCAAACATTGGGGATGAAAAGAGGGATACAGGATTACAGACACGTGAGCCGTGGCCTTAAAGGATAACAAAGTAAAAGTACCTAAGTAGTGACGAGCAAGTTGGTCTGTTCAATGTTATTATACATATATTATAAATACCATTCGTTTTGGCTTTCGTTTTTCATAGCTAGACAATTTTATCACTGTTTGAGCTCTTACTATATTAAATAACGATATTGAATAACTATATTAATTAAAAATGTGTTTTGTTGTAAATTTGAGTGTAAATGAGTAAATTTATGTTAATTAATGTATTCCTCTATTTCCTCCAGATATTGACGCTAGAATAAAACTATGTTAACAAGTTCTCTCACTTATTATTATAACTATTCATCACAAAAATAACTTAGCTTTATATTTAAAATCTTTTTCTATGTAAGTGTAGTAGTGGAAGTACGTAGGTACTTTTTATTAATATTAAATTAATTATGGGTTTAGACTAATATGTCATTGGTTTAGACGGCCTATACAATTTTAAGCGGGGTAGGTAGCAGTTCAGTGGGTTTAACGTACAGGCTAAAACACTAAAAGACTAGCAGTTTCTTCAATGTAACTAAAATTTCTACTTACGTATTCAGTATGACCATAAACGACCCAACCAGTATCTCTTAGGTTCTCGATTTCTTGGAAGCCCTCGCATTTTTGCTTCTTGCAGCAATAGGGGCAATGAATGTTTATTTCTCTGGAAAAACCTAAGTTCGGTTAGATAAAAAGCTTTGTTAAAGAATAATAATCAGTACTTAAATCGTACTTCTTAACTTACACTTGCGTAGCGCCCATAAATAGTTTATAACATAACACAATTATTAAAAATAAATATTAAAAATACTACTCTAAATCACTCAATACGATAAAAAATATTTAACACAATAGATAACTTAGGTGTACATATTAGATAATAAAGAAATCAAAAACTATAATTTTTGAACAACATGTTTTTTCTTTGACACTTATTTAGAGAATCGGTCAATTTAGGACGTAAATGGAAGTATACAGAAACAATCCTAGAATTTTTGCACCGCGCTCTACAGACACAAGCTACACTGACAAGTATTTTAGGCGTCCTTACTTCCTTAGATACCTACCTACAGGTTTAGTTATAATAACAGCATCAAATTCATAAACTTAGTATAATAGCGTATGTCTGTCTGTTTGCGAAAAACTACTGAACGGATTTTCATGCGGTTTTCACCAATAGATAGAGTGATTCATGAGGAAGGTTGAGGTTTATATAATTTGTTAAGGTTTTGTGTAAATTGGTTGAAATATGATGATGATTGTTGAAGATGTCTCTGCTACCCGTGCGAAGCCGGGGCGGGTTGCTAGTCACTACATATTATAAAACAAAGTCCCCCGCCGCGTCTGTCTGTCTGTTCGCGATAAACGGAAAAACTACTGAATATTTCTTTCCTTCCATTACCATTTCTTCCTACCTACCTTTACATAAAATTGGGAGAACATTGAAATGTAGTTCCAATTTTCCCATTTTAGATTCCCAAAGTGCCGGGGCCCGTATTACGTGAGTGGGACTAATTCATAGATGACAAAATGTGGGTGTTTAATAAGCCTCTCCCTAACCTTTCCGGGATACTGCCGTGAGTGTATGTGTCCGTACTATACTTAATATTATAAATGCGAAAGTAACTCTGTCTGTCTCTCTGTTACGCTATCACGCCTAAGCCTCTAAACCAATTTTAATAAATTTGGATATAGAGATACACAAGACCTTGGAGAAGGACATAGGATACTTTTTGTCGCCTAAATAAACCTTGAAGGTGGGTAAAATAGGTACTTAATCAAAATTTATATGTGAATCCAATCATTTGTCAAGTTTATTTCAATGAATTTTGTTATAGAGATAAAAAAGTGTGTGTGTGCAATTCACACACGGCAGAAGTGAAACTTCAGAAAAGTAGCCTGCGAGAGATTGAGAAATAAGAAGTAAAATCAACACAAATAGAAGTAAATTAAATTATCTAAAGTTAAATTAATTAACATTAGTAAATACTAATGTTAATTAATTTAATTTTAGATAATTTATATAAGTTATTGGTCAAATTAACATAGATGTATTAAATAATTAAACCAACGAATTTTGAGCTTCGTAGTTCGTAGGCGCAAAGACAAAGATTATAGGAAACACTGTATACTCGTATTCAATCTCATTCTCTCGCAGGCTAAATCCTATTTATGAATTTGTTTGTCTCTTTTTAGTGTGACTTTTTCGTTTCATCGAATTTTCAAATCACAACGATTCTAAAGAAGTTTCACTTCAAAAGTCTTTGAAAAAGGACATGGTAATTATAATCTACTTTTTGTAGCGAAAATAAACCTTGGTGGTGGCAGAATACCTACTTAGAGTATCAAAGTTTAGTGGGAGACCAATCATTTGTCAAGTTTTTGTGGGAGAGGAGACCAATCATTTGTCAAGTTTATTTTGATGAATAGGGGCAAGCCTCAGAGCAATAGGGACAGGCTAATAATCTGCTGTCATGCTGATGTCTATGGTAAATACTTAGGTAGTCGTCTAGGTCTAAATCAGTCTATATTGGTCTAAATACTTCTCTGCCTGTCATACTGGACTGTACTACTGACGCATGACGTGACGACGTGACACTAATGAAAAAGTATTCTAAGTACGGGGAGATGGACGAATAGACGTAATTTTTTTTTCGTTTTTGTTATTAAACTTGTATAATTATAAAACACTTGACATTGGCGGAATTCTTGCGCTGATTCTTGCGCGGGATAGAGTCCATAATAAAATAATATATAAATATTCTAAGTACGAGTGTTTTGTTGTTTATAAGCCGGTAAGTGACTCTTCAAAAGCAGGACTCATTGAAAATGTCCATTGAAAACTTATAGAACACTATAGGAATCTTATGGGTTTCCAATAGTTTCCATCTGGTCTATCTGGAACAAAAATTGTCCAGATGCAAGAGTTTGCAATCAATCGAAACGTAAAAGTAAATCCACATATAACTTATCTTTGAATGAGAATGACTGAAATTTGAATGCGTTTGGTAAACACATGAATTTAATATGGAATTGACTTATAAGATTGCAGTGTTCCTTATAAGTAGCCTCATCAAGCTTAAGAGTTTATACGTCATTCCTGTTAAGGGAACAAATGGATTTCTATTTGGACATTCAAAATTTGTTAAATTGTCGTTCCTTATCCATCATATCCATAATAACCATGAACAAGAATGTAGAAATCCATGAGTAATTACTCATTAGCAATAACTCGGCAATGTAAGTATAAGGATTCACCGACAACAGATAATTTTGTTCATGAGATTCTAAAAGGATTACCGACCACATGCTATGGGATTTAAGAAAATTAGTTAGGACTTCCTGCGACAAAAACACAATTCATTCTATTAAAATCCAATCTCACTATGAGTTTTCATGACAATTTATCAATCGATCCAGTTATAAATTTAATGATCATATTTATAAGAAAATATAGGTTGTTATGTGGAATGGCTATGTCATTTTGTAATAAGATATAACCGGAATTCCATTATAAAAAATAGAATTTATGTTTTCAATAATAATTGTTTAATTTAATTTTAAGTATATTTCAAATTGTTGTTGATAGACAGCGTTGTACTCAGAAATATTAAATCGCGCTATGGTTTCGTTATCCGGCCAACCATATAAGGTCCTAATTAATATTCTTTGTTGGTTGCGATTTTTGACCACGGCAGTGGTAAATACACAGTTATAAGGTGTGTAGTATTTTATTGTAGCGCCCTCTAGTGATGAAAAGAAGTATTTGTGAATAAACAATAATCGATTTCAGCTAAATCGATTTTCCTACAAATAATCTAAGTATTGCGACAAAAACACAATAGATTCCGATAAGTTTTTTTTTAATGGAATCTATTGGACATTTTCAACAGGGCACTGACCTCTTTCTTGATGCGATTGTACAAGAATTTGACTTGGACATGAACCATTGTCGAGGTAAAGGGTACGATAATAGAGCGAACACGGTAGAAATAAAAAATGTGTCAAAGCAAATTTTTGAACCAATATCCTCAAGTATTTTTAACCGGCCTCAAAAAAAGGAGGAGGTTCATCGGAGCATTTTTCGGGTAACGTTACCCGATTACTGGAAGACGGCTGGACTGATTTAATATTATTTGTTTGTAAGGATATACTTTCTAGTTGGTCCCATTGCCATCGGGTCATGATGGTGGGATCCTGCAGAAATCCAGGGAACTTCAAATATTATAGGTAACTCATGCATTTACTCTCGGCGCGTTTGGTATAGTGCAGGAGTCGGCAACCCGCGGCTCGCGAGCCGCATGATGCGGCTCTTTCGATGTAAAGTTGCGGCTCTCCAGTTCCATACTTAAAAATTAATTATTTACTATCAAAACCCTTAAAACCATGCAATCTATCCATAATTGAGTACTATGATATAGTATGACTGAGATATACTTCTAGTCCAGTCCTGATAAACATAAAAATAGCCTTAAATGAAAAAAATTAGGGGATGCGTTTTTTTTTAAAACGTCGTGGGGGTGGTTGGTAGTCTATATTTCGATTTCCGGGACAAGCCCGCCATTGGATTCGCCGCCATCTTGATTTGAAATTAAATTTTTTCGTTTTTCTGAAATAACTCGTTAATTTGCAACTTTAGAGCAAAAATAGTAGTATCCAGAGTTGGAAATTTAATTTCCCACAAGTTAGGTCATTATCATTTTTACGCTAGGATCAATATTTTCAGTTATACTATCAAGTTTATCAAAAAAATCGTATTGATCGTGGAGTAAAAAAAGTGCGAGAAACAAAAGCGATTTTTTTGAGACTATCAAGTTTATCAAAAAAATCGTAATGGGTAATTCTGTTGGCGTCTCACCCGCACCCGCACCGTCCTCCTGTTGTCAGTCGGTCGTCCTCGGACAGAACATATATTGCAAATATGTATTTTTGGAGGTCTTTCTGGAAGTGGTACCGAGGAAATAGTAATATGGAAGCATTGACCTAGCATCATGAAATTTGGTAATAAGCATGGTCTGACAGCACAAGTAACAAAAATCCGAAAGTCATTGATTTGTTGTTATATCACATAAAAAAAACCGGACAAGTGCGAGTCTGACTCGCGCACCAAGGGTTCCGTGAGCAAACAAACTTGTATGTAGATGGTACGAAACACAAAGACATTAATTTTAAGTAACTATATTAGTGACATTTTGGTGATGACTTCATAAGTCCGATTGACCCGTGTCCAAGTTTAATATTATTGTAAGGATTGTATCCCTGTGAAATTGTTTGTTAATATGATATATTTAATGCTAAATTTTTGACATATTTAAGTACCTACTCTATATTGCATGCCATTGGTAGAACATAATAACTGTGCGTTGTTCTAACACCTGTAATGCACATTATTGTTTATGTTCCGCAATAAATGCATCTGAATCAATTCTCAAAGATTATTGCCTGTCTTTTCCGAAAGATAAAATTAACTTTGCGGTTGCGATGAACGATAAAGTCAACTTTCCAACCGCAAAATATGTTTGTAATCACAAAAACATTTTTTTATATATGGCACGAGCCAACGCGTGGCAAGCGCTGGCCATAGCGAGACAGCGCGGTATAGTGATGGACATCTTTCTTTTGAGGAACGAAACCCTAAAAATGACAAAAGTTTCGGCCCACTGCACAATTATTTCGTTATTTCTTAATTACACAGAATACCTGCCGTCCGAGCGCTCAAGAAAGCGTGTGCGCTCTTCTGAAGCTTGTACGCTCGAGGACACGCTAGCCGGAAGGTATATAAAGTGCGACCTTGAGCGAGTGATGTAACCCTACCATTGCCGATTATAGCCGATAGGTCGTTTGAGCTATTACCCATATTTGTAGATAAATGGGAACACTGGATTGGAACGTTCTGTTAATCGCAGCGACCCCCTTGGCGAGTTATCGCCGTATCACCTATCTAAGAACACAGCCAATCACGATCTTTTTGCAGAAAACCGTGTCTAAATCGGTCAAACCATTTTTTTAATAAAGGGGAACATTCGTTTGCAACAAACTGTATATTGCGGCGCCCCTGGTGAGTAATCACCGTAAGAACTATCTAAGAACCACTGGCAATAAATAATAAGCATTTTACAGAAAACTATGTGTATATCAGTTAAACCGGAGACTTGACTGGTTTGATTTTGGAGATAAATGAGAACATTGGATTGCACGCATACGCAAACAAACAACCTTGTACCCTAAACAAACCCATACACCTCCATTCCGTCATAAGATAAAAATAAAACCAATCCATAACTATGTACTATCAGTACATTTATTCAGTTCAATACTTATTTTTTAAATTGGAATTTAATAATAAGGTAATTTAATCTCTTTTTTTCTTAAATAAATTTAAAACTTTTTGTATAACTGAAACTGGTGTTCCTACAGGTTTGAGAACAAGCTCTTTAGTGCAAATATTATGAAGTGGACCAAAGGCAAGAGCTACAACAGTACATGCAAGACAGATGACATTGTATGGCATACTGAAATCTGGAGTTGGAAGAGATACCATAGCACCATTCGTTCTGAACACAATTGGATACCCTGAAACAATACAAATAATTATTCTGATGGGCATCTTCATTTAAGACAATAAACTAATAGTTTTGAATGTCCTTCATACTCACATAGTTTTGAAGCATTAAACATAGAATCAAATGTAGTGCCTGTATTTGGCAAGCTTGTATAATTTCTTGCTGTAGGTAAATTAGCTAAAATTAATGCTGATCCAATGTAGAATCCATGATTTGCATCTGGTGGATACTCTTGCCATTTTAAGAAGACAAATTCAAAGTCTATAGTAATTGTTGTGGTTGATCTGGAAGGTAATTTCATTAGAAGTTCCAGATGATACGGCTTCTGTCTACTTCGGCCGGGAGAGTAATATTGAGATATAACTAAATTACTTTCAGCCTCGCCATTAATTCTTAGTGTGCTGAGTTGAATTGGCAACCACCATGGTGCATTCTCTAGCACAACAACATTGATAGAAGTCCAACAATTATTGGTTAATTCTGTGACGATGCCTCCAAATTCTTTCCCATAACCAAGGACATAACGGTTGAAGTGAAGTGGTGGGGGAATTGACACTTGTAAATCTGAGTTTCTATTATGTTTAATTCCGATGTTAATCATTTGCCCATCAGGCTTTACATCATAAATAGCTAATTTAGTATCACTACCACCTCTTTGTGACAAGACAACACTATGTGGTGGTGGTATCAATGTAAAGGGCTGTGTGTCATTTGAAGTAATATCTACATAAATCTTGCTGTCAGATGACAATGGGCAAGCCCCTGGTAGGCCCTGTCCGTATAATTTACGAAATGACCATTCACTACTGGATAATATATCATAATCATACACAAGTCCAACAGTTTGTTTAATTTCGAGATTATTTGTACTACAATCATTAGACATGCAAATTTTTCTGACATGGACCCCAATAGAATGATAATTAGTGTTGTGTATCATTCTGGAGTTCAGTAAAGCTGAAAAACCCTTGCTTGACTCGCAAGGTAAAAGCTTTTTCCAAGGTGTTAAATTTTCTGTACATACTATTTCCCGAGGTAAAGATGCATATCTTAATTGTGCAGTAACATTTTGACCAGCCTTTACTGCACCTGTAGGCCATAGGGTCATTTGAGGGACGACGGTATTAAAAGTATCAATAAAATTTAAAGATGCACAAAATAGTCCAGAAAGTGTTGATGTTAACTTTTTCCATTGTATGTCAACATCAATAACATCAGTTGAGAACCATGCATATAGTTCTGCACCAGGGGCAGCATCTAAGACTGGATAACCCCATTGATTATGTCTCCACTGTCCCTCAGTTAAAGTTAAATGCAGCTCTTCTACATGAAAGCGAGATATTACTTCAACTAGTGAGCGCGGTGCCAAATGAGAATGAACTGAAACAAAGAAAGACTATAAATATTTACAATTACCTGACAAGAAACGTATAAAGTAATAAGTTACAGTGCAACTTACACGACGAAGTATCACTATTTACCAATGTTACAAACTGAAAATGACTGTATAAATGAGACGGCGGCAAAGATTTAATAAATAATTCCTCTTTGAAAACATCGCAGCGTATGCTAAAAAATACGGTAAACAAAATACTGTAAAGCAATAGTCTACGGACAGATTCCATTGATATTCACACTTTATCTCATATATTTTCAGAAGTTATAAAAGTATCAATTTTTCAGATTTTCAATTTCAGTGACATTCGGTTGACACTTTCAATCATGTTATGACAGCTAATTTTGTTTTTTTTTTAACCCCAGATCGTACAGTCGTAGATGTATACGGTCTGCTCATAGTCATAATATCTGCTCTGTGGTCATAATAGTGACCTGTAATGTAATGTTAATATTTCATGAATAGTCTAGTCAAGAAGTTGAAAAACTCTATATGTTTTTTCATAGTTCTTGTACAGTGTCTATACAATACAGACTTTTTAATGTTTTATTTTTCAGCTACTTATAATCGCTTATTGCTTCTTCTGTTACACTTTCATCATATTTTTATATAGTCTACCTCTCGGGTCGGGATTGTATACTCGCGGCATGTCGAATATCTACAACAATTTAAATTTGTTACAAAAAGTATAATGAAATAAACAAGTGACAACCCTGATTATCTCTATAACCCCCTTCTCGTTTCTATTCAAACCTTCTCGTCTATATTATCCCCTAATTCGAAAACAAATGTAACTTTTTTTTTTATTGTTATGGTATAGGGGGCAAATGAGCAGACGGGTCACCTGATGGTAAATGACTTCCGCCGCCCATGGGCACCTGTAACTCGAGAGTCACAAATGCGTTGCCGCCCTTTAAGGTGGGAATAGGGGAAGAGCGGGAAGACGGGAGAGGGGGATTAGAGGGGAGGAGAGGGGAAGGACGGGAATAGGGTAGAGGGCAGGGTTAGGCCCTCCGGTAACCTCACTCACGCGGCGAAAAGCAATGCAACCACTGTTTCACGGCCGGTTTTCTGTGAGGCCGTGGTAACGAGCAGAGTCAAGCCGGCCCGTACGTGCCGAAGCATGGCTCTCCCATATAAGTACATGTAACTAACTTTTATTTTCGTCTGTACTATTAAAATAAAACGAAATTGTCCTTACTTTCACCTGCAGATGCTTCAAAAGTAATTGCAGAACTGTTAAATCTACTTCCAAATACACAAAACACGATTTCCACATAAATTCAACCAAACTTTTGAAGACTTAAAATAAACATCAAATAAGCGGGTACACTTACACATTTATATTCTTTTACTTCAATTCATCGTAAATCAGTATTGTCATTTCAATGAAAAAAATATTGCTAACAAAAATTAAATTGAATTTAGTTTTTTTAATGACAAAATTTGTGCAAACATTTACGTAAACAGTTTACCGATTTCGTTTCTATTCACCCTTCTAATTCTATTCACCCCATTTTACGGTATACGAAACACTGCCTTATACTGATCTGCTTAGGGGTGTATTTAATATAATTATAAATAGTATTTAATAAATCCTGTGATAAATTAGCGTAGAGTTCTGTATGTGTGTAAAATAGTGATTATGTAAATTAGTAACAGCTTCTCTAATTAAATATTCTCAGTTCTGTGGATCATACCATTCTGGTTATACCAATCTATTTGCTTTTTGTGACGACGAATCCTCTTTGCCCATGTATAAAGTTAAACTTTCTGCTTTTGAATTTATGCGTTCTGTAACACATGACATGTATTGTTAAGTGTTGTTATTAGGACTGACTAATGTTAGTCCCCATGAATGCATGGTTCTGTGTTGATTTAAAGCAGATTAGCTTACCGACGAGTGTCTTGGCCTCAGCAATATAACGGTCCATTCTACACTGCCAGGCTTTCACAGCAGGCTCGGGTGGCGTAGTAACGCTACTCGACATTCTACGACAATCGCACAGTAGAGAATAGTGTGTATCACTATGATTTTTGCTATTGTCTAAATAGCCAGACAATAACGAAACCAGGGCATAGGTACACCACCCACCAGCCCTATATTTTGTTTATAAATAGGTGAACGGGATAAACGGAGACCCCGTTAGATTAATGTACTTCACAAACCGGTATTCCAGAAACGCATCCTCCTAACCACTCCTCAACCTTTCATCGTATTGTACTTAGAGATATAACTTTACTATACACAATTTTATCAACACATGTAACTCTGGTGCTTATTGTGGTCTGCCGTTGGTCACGAAACTCACAGTTTGCGACGAAGAAGGGATAATGAAGCTATTGCGTATCATCTTAAGTAAGGTATCATGCAGCAGGTGACATCGCTGTATAGCCCGTACCTGATCAGGCAGTCATTGTGCTGGTACACTGACAGCTGGCTCAAGCTCCTCAAACAGACCCTAATCGAACATGGTACGCAGTAAGATTAGTTTCCAACTCTGTAGCCCGACAATATCACGTTTTTATTCATTGAATTAGTTCATTTCATGGGGCGTACATCACCACGAGTGTTTCTCGGGGTTCTAAGCAGGACGGTGGCCAGCCTCACCCCTGCCGACGTACAGGTTTGGCGACATATCGGCGTAGAGAAAAACTCGTCACTCAACGCCAAGCTCGACGCCTCAGCAGTAGCCGATATGTGTGATGTGGTTTCTGGGAGCAGCAGAGCGACTAGTCCGGGAATGGGTTTTCTACATTCTTAGCCAATACCATGTATTGTCAACATTAAATAAGCAGCGGTCGTTATGTTATTCCGTTTGTTATTTCCATTTTCAAAAACTCAATATTCAATCGAATTGAGAACCTCCTTCTTTTTGAAGTCGGTTAAAAACGCCGAAAACTATTTAACGTCGTGAGAGAACAGTGGTTCAAAATGTATTTAAGTATTTATAAAGTCCGAGGGATTGGACTGTATTTCTTTAAACAACATTACCAATTTGAGTTGGCAACGTGACTGGTAGGTAGGGACATCGATACCGATACCACATGGTCACTAAAAATTTTCCATTGGCCTCTCCATATCAGTAACTTTTAACGTATGCCAAATGCCTATCTTCTTAGAGATTAAAGTATCTATGCAGAGATTACGAAATAAAATAGTTTTCTTTATTATAAGTTTCATCTATAGGTTTTAGCCGCAAAACCTATAGGGCGATTTCCGGTTGACCTAGAATTGTGAATAAAAGTATAGAATTTTGGTTAAAAGCAAGGTACAGCACAAGTAAAGGGAAAATTCCGAAAAATAAAAAGTTGAAAATTAAGGTAAATTTTGGTACTTACAATGTGCCGCGAAAATCTAAATTTGCCGATATCTTTTTATCGTGTTGACTCAGGACCTTGATTTTTATACACCTAATAGAGACTATAGACCTCAGTATCTAGTATAAATTTCAACTTGCTAGGTCCACCCGTTCCTGAGAAAATTAGTGGTGACACACAGACAAGAGAGTGATCTTATAAGGGTTTCTTTTTTTAACTTTTGAGGTACAGAACCCTAATAATGAAGTAAATTAGAGCCTTTCAACTATAGACCTATCAGTTTGACCAGTGTAATTTGTAAGGTGATGGAAAAACTCATAGTCAAACACATGAGCCACTTCTTTTCTAACCACAAAGTAATTCCTGATCAGCAACACGGTTTCTACCCGCATCGCTCCATTTCCAACTTGCTTGCTGTCTTGTTTATCATCCTGGACTAAAGATTTTAATAAGAGAGAGCCTATTGAAGTAATTTATCTAAACTACGAAAAAGCGTTTGATAAGGTTGCAACTAGGAGATTCTACAGAAATTGGAATTCGTGGGTATACGCATGGAAAATTACTGACCTGGATCGAAGCATTC
The DNA here is from genome assembly GCA_963859945.1 of Euplagia quadripunctaria. Taxonomy (NCBI): domain Eukaryota; kingdom Metazoa; phylum Arthropoda; class Insecta; order Lepidoptera; family Erebidae; genus Euplagia; species Euplagia quadripunctaria. The sequence goes on along the minus strand of OY982561.1, from coordinate 10,070,591 downwards.
CTGTAACAAAGAACTTTTCAAGTGAGAGTAGGTGACACTTATCCGATCAACGAGTGATACATAGCGGCATGCCCCAGGACTCTGTCTTGGGCCCGCTGCTCTACGTTATATTCCCTTTCGACCTACCCTAAAATGTCGATGTCAGTATCTTTGCCGATGATACCAAACTCTTTGCCAAACCCTCTGATTGCATATGAAGATCTTCAAGCAGACCTAGGCAAAATAGCGAATTGATCTAAAGAATGGCTCTTTAATCTGAAAGCATCAAAATGTACTATACTGCATATAGGTAATCGCAACACCCATCATACATACACATTAAATGATACACACCTAGTAGATGTCAAAGTACAAACAGATTTTGGAGTAAAAATAAAAGGACCTAAAATTGGAGCTCACGTAATATCAGTAACATAGAAAGCTAAAAGCCTAATCTATCTCATTAGAAAGGCCTTTGGAATTTTGACACCAGAAATTATGCTAAAGATTTACAAAACTTACATAAAACCTATAATTATTAGAGTATGTATTTCAAGTATCTAGTCCGTACTTTGTTAAGGGCAAAGACCTCCTAGAGACGGTGCAGTGTAGCTTCACAAAAATACCCAGAACACTAAAAAATCGAACATACGAGGAGTGCTTGTCGTTTGTAAAACTCACAACTCTAAAGGATCGCAGGGACCAAGGAGATCAAATCGAAACTTACAAGATATTGCATGGACATAGGAATTATGACATAGAAGACTTTGACTCAATATATACACGAAATGACAATGTTCATTTGAGAGGACATCACCTGAAGTTGAGCACCAGTTTTTCCTATAATAATGCCCACAGGCATTTTATCAGTAAAGAATGATCAGAGTGTGGAACCTCCCAGAATATGTGGTTTTAGCTAATACTATAAATAGTCTCAAAAATAGACTTGACAAATATATTGAAAATAAAAAATGAATTAAGAAAGCAGGATACAGGCTTTATCAGTTGAATATCAACTGCTGCCTGATAAATAATAACTATAATAATAATAAAATAAGTTTTTGATGTGGCGACAACACCATAGAACTAATAAAATATATCATTTTAAAATAAACAACTTTACCTTTAGCAAAAAATCACACCGACGAAAAGAACTAAAAAGCAAAAAATAAATAAATAAGTCTCGAGCATTGAGTTTAGTTAGATAAACTATCAAATTTTTATAATCTTATTTTGGGATTTTTTATTTTTTGCTTTTTAGTTCTTTTCGTCAGTTTAATGTTTTGTTAAAAAGATTTTTATTTTATGATGTTTTACATCATCAGCTCAGCTTCATGATGTGATGATTCCTAAATGCAAATACCTGATTAAGTTATGAAAAGTAAACAGAAACACTATTTGTTCCTACAATTTTCGAGGGTTTCTCTCAATTTTATCAGGATCCCATAATCAGATCCTGATTTCCTTGACATGGGACCACCTTTGAGGTATACCCTATCTAACAAAAAAAGAATCATCGAAATCGGTTCATAAATAACGGAATGAGGGATGAATATACTTAAAAAAATATATGTATATATATATATATACGGTCGAATTGAGAAGCTCCATTTTTTTTCGTCGATTAAAAAAGAAAATTAATAAATTAATAAATTTAAAAGTATTAAAAATTAATCTAAATTGAGATCGGTTAATGTATTTAACTTTATAAACAGAAAGTTAAAATTTACCTGTTAATATTTACCTTGAATAAAACCGTCATGTAGATAGAACCAAAATTTGAGCATGGCATGATGTGAACACTTTTTACATTGATATCTTTCAAACTAAGCTACTAAAATAAATTGTCAATACCAAAGAAAATGTTATATAGCTACTTTATAAGAAAAAAAAGTAACACTGGACAAAATCTCTAAATAAATAACTATGAAAGTCGTAGGACACGTCAAATCTACAAAGGTACTTTTTTCTGAAAAATGCCCATTTAGTAAAATGCTGTTATTACGACATTACAAACAGACACTTCAATTGGAAGATACAGAAACAGGGCCTTTGGTTGAAACGTAAATCGAAAAATAAAAAAATATGGTGGCGGTTAGCATTCATGTTAAAATAATTTAATGCTTAGTGCTCAACTGATTTTGTTGAAATTGAGTATAGATAGTTTGACTCCCATGGGCTACTTTTTATCACTAGAATGAAATAAAAGAGACTTACCTATTTAATGGAAATAGAGATTTTTTATATTTGTCAATTCACATGCATATGACTATAGTTTGTGTTGCAATAAAAAAAACAATTGAGGGACCCCAAAGCCAGGTTTTTTATTAATGCACAACAATGCATCATTATTTAGGCTTTTATGGGACATTTGTTTTGAGAAGTCCTTAGGGAAAATCTGTAATAAAATCCAATTTCAAAATAAATACTGTATATTAAGTATCACATAAGCTTGCATTGCACCTTTTTGTCTCAAATATGAAAATACTTATAAGCTTGAAATAAGCAGTATTAGACATTTTTCGCAGCTTGCTAACTGATGCTATGCTAAACACATTTGTAAAAATTTGCTCACTATTCTTGAACCGTCAACGCAACAACAGTGAAGCGGACTTCATTGGGGTCACGGGCCATAAATTCCTTACAAATTTTAGCAGAATCTTCCAACAAAGTGTCAGCCGTAGTAGGTCCATGATTAATGGGAAAAGCTTTACGACCATCTAATTCATATAGAACACCACCATTATTAACAAATGTAATAAAGTGGTGATTGACAGGTTCTTCAGCACTTGGAGTATTAGTTTGCCCTTCAAGAGCTAATTCCTTGTGCGCATTAATGATGCCCTCAGACTTTTCCAATAGTTTCCCTCTAGAGACAGCATCTAAAGATTTTGCTTCATTAAGAAATATTTTCAGGTAGCCATCAGACAACTCTATCTTATCTGTGTTATTTGCAATACTATGCACAAGGGCAATAGTTCCACAAGCATTACTAATATTTTGCTTCATATAAAAAATATCATTAGAAAGAACTTGTCCTTTGGACAAAATATCGTCTTCTTCCTTCTGTTTGTGTCCTTCATATGCATCAGAAACAGGGAATAGTAACATAACAGCAAGGACGGGACGAGGCACCCAGGAAAGCATTTCCGGTTCTAAGCCCATAACATCAACCACACCCCATTGGGTAGGTACACCCAACTTCTGTAAGAATTTATTCATAACTTCTGGGTTTGATTCTAATGGAATTAAAGCATCAGTCGCCATTGTGAGTTTCTTCTGGAATATGAAACATTTTAAGGTTACCGGTGTTACGTACTTATAAAATAATGAGTCATGAGTGGTTCACAAAATAATCAAAATACTTACAAATCGCAGATCTCCACTATATAATAAAATGAAGTACCTATCTATACTGATTCAGGATAGTCCAGAAATTCAAATCAAATTGTGATGAGTAAACTCGATCAATACAATCAGTGTTGCAAGGTGGATATTAAGTGCATTCCCAATTTCCCATAACATTACTGAAAGTCTCTCCAAAAAGATATTACATAATATTATATCTGCCATATATGCTGGGCTTGTCCCAATACTCTATTAGACGCAATGAAATGCATTTAAGAAGGGATATTTTAATGAACACGACATCCGATGTTGCAGAGCGCGCTCGTTTGTTGGCTGTGGGAGAATGGGAATGAGGCCTACGGATTCAGGCACTTCCATCGCCGAATATAGGCACCTTGTTGAACGATAACACATTCCGCCTTACCACTTGCCTTCGTCTAGGAGCTCCTTGTGTTTCTCCACATTTTTGTAACTGTGGAAAAGTTGTCGAATGTCTTGGACTTCATGGCCTTTCTTGTAGTAAAAGTGCAGGCCGTATATATCGAGACATGCCAATTTTAACGACAAAATGGTCTCGTACGAGACGATGGGAAGAGACCAGATGGTATGTCATTACTGCCTGCACTGGAAGATGGGAAGGCCTCAGGTGTGGGACGCAACTTGCGTTGATACCCCCACGACATCTCATCTTCCAAGTACAGTTGGTTGTGCTGGCACTGCTACTGCATCCGCAGGAAGCTTCAAACAGCGTAAATACAATAATTTGATATTGGTAATTACGTTTTTAAGCTGTTTGGGGTTGAGACGCTAGGTTCCTGGGGTCGTGTCATGTCCGGCTCGTTCCGTTTATAAGGAAAAGCGACTGATCGACACTTCTCGTGAGGCGGGCCTTTTTCTTGAACAGAGAATTAGCATTACCATTCAACGTGGTAATGCTGTATTGGTACCGCTAACAGTAGGCGACGCGACGATGCAGAGGAATTTTATGACGCATGCATGTATATAGTACATATATACATTTTTTTATTATAAAATAATAATATTTTTTTTTGTTTCAAAAAACTCAACACTATTTTACACATAATTTGGCATTATTTTTACAGACCAATGAATGTAGCATCTGTAACCAAACTAGGCAAAGCCCGTATTCCGATTATCAGCCCTTATCCATCCCCTCTAATTATTTTATTATAATAATAGCCTACTATTTCCAATTTGCTAGTTGTATTCTGTTACAAATTTTTTATACCCTAACACTTAAAATTAAATATAATTTAATAAAATTAAAAAGCAGGTCCAAGGATGCTACCTTGTGAAACACCGTGTCTAATAGGAAGGCTTTGTATTTATCTACCCTCACACATTGAAATCATCCAGATAAATAACTTTTAAAAAGTTCTAGTGGTGTACCTCGAATTCCCAGTCCCTCAAGCTTGTCCAATAAGTCGAAAACAGAAACCGTATCAAACGCCTGGCAAGGTCCAAAAAAATGCAGAGATATTTTTTCCTTTACCCAAATTTGTAGTAATAAAGTTTGTGAGTTTATTCACAGCTTGTTCGGTTGACCTTCCATGCCGGAAACCGTACTGATTTTTTGATGACAACTTATTTTTTTCAAGATAATCGATTAGCGGAGTATTTATTACCTTTTCCAAAATTTTTGAGACTGCTGGTAGGGTGGATATTGGCCTGTAATTGTTGATACGATTTCTGTCCCCGCTCCTGAACATTGGGCAGACTTCGGACCCCTTCAACGTGTCGGGAAATTTGCTTGACCTTAGGCTGTCATTCAATATTTTAGTTAGGTGGAACAAGCAAAATTTTATATTCCTTGATAAATTTACTACTGATTTTATCATATCCCGTGGCACAATCAGTTTTTAAGCCCTATTATAATTTTTTCCACCTCTTCTTCGTCAGTATCAAATAATGCAAATGAATACAGTTTGTTATTTTTGTTTGAATGTTTTTGTAAGGTAGTGTTCAATGTATGAGTTTTTTTATTATATCCGCCAGTGAGCTACCTACGTTTATAAAATTCGGACATTCAATGTAATGCTGCTAATATTTTCTTTAAATTTTACAAAAAAATTATTAGGTATATTTAAATGCTGATGATTCCTACCATAGATACTGTAACCCCTAAATTTACAGGGAACATTCTAACCTGGCAACAGCAAATACATTTAATATTGATGTACCTACACTTGACTTGAGACTATAAGAATCGACTATTTTTATTGGTATTTGGCTGGTAATTATCTTGACTACAATAACCCTTGGTTCCTAATAAATATAAGAATATTAATATTCTTATTAATACTAATATTAGACGAACAATGTGTGCGAGTGAGGTCCGTCTAACAGCTAACTGTTAGACGGACCTCACTCGCACACAAATAACGCCCACACCTAAGTGCGGGCGTTATTTCACATTGGGTACAAGTCATGCCATATTTTTAGGTCGTGAAATAGGGTAAGTTTATTTATTTTATATATTGGAGAATTTGCTTTTGTTCTGCAAAAAGGTACCTTTTACAGTGAAATTTAAAACTGTTATTTGTTTTCAGGGACCTCAGTGGTGGCGGTATGTTGTTCCAGCACTGCATGACTGCGTATCTCAAACACCGCCTGAACGCGTTCTTGTCCTGTACACTGGCACTGATAGAGGATGCGACGTATATCGGCTGGGATAGTGATCAACTCTCCGAAGCTTAAGCTTAAGCTTGTCGAGATATGCCGGTTTCTCCGTCCTAATGGTACCAAAAAGAAGGTTACCTCAGAGAAGCCTCCTTCTTGTGGCCACTTTTAAAACATTGTCGTAATTTAAGAACGGAGTGACTTGGTTTTGCCAGGGTATGCTGAAACAGTATCAGGTACAGGCATTTTGCACACGTTGGATCAAGCGCTCTGTCCTGAATAGGGCTGTCTAAGTTGACAGAGGGAAGTAATTTTTTAAATTTATTTTTTTGCTATTTCACTTGTTCGTTAACTGTTCTTCATTGTTCGATCAAAATTTTTATGTTCGCTCTTAGTATTTTTTAATAAAAAGAAAATTACTTTCAATTTGGCGGGGGAATTTGTTTTTTTACATTTTTTTATGCTATTTCAATTGTTCCTTACAGTTCTTCATTGTTCTATCAAATAGTTTTTTGTTCATTTTTAGCCTAAAACCAAAACGAGCTTCTAAAAGCGTGAAGCGATTTCAAACCGATAGGCGAATTTATGGGGAGACCATCAATGCGAGGAAAATGCGGGGAATCGGGAATATTTAGCCTTATTAATTACATTAAGACTTCAGGTTTTATCTCCCCAAACTGTGGAATTTGACTATTATTTTGGGGTAATTTAGGAAAATGGCACTAGCAACGCTGGCTACAGCACCGTGGCCTTGAGCGGACGTACAGCCGCGCACGATGCGTGCGTATGCTACCGTCGGGCACGGCGTCCTTGGCGGGACGTACGTCAGGCACGAAGGTGCGTAGGGCCCTTTACTCTTTGGGAGACTGTCTATTACGGAGCATACTAAGTTTATGGTTTATTTAGTTTATAAATTACATCACTAAAATAAAAACTTTTTGAAACTTGTTACTTCAGTCACAGTGTAGTGCGAAATAAAATTAAGATATGCCATGTTTTTGTAGATATTGTTTATAATGTGATTTTGATATTTGTGATTAACCAACATGCATCCTTGTATTTTATGATTATTAACAACAAGGCCCAGGATTCACATAATAACTCCTAGAAATGGCTGTTTGTGGACTGAGGACGATATTGTTGATTGTCTGTATTTTGGAACTGGTATGTTTCATGATTTTTTCAGAATATTATAAACACCTGTGTAATATGAATAAAATTTAGTACCATTATTTTTCACCTCAGCATAAAGTATTTAATGGTGTGAATACAAATTATGATTTAGTTTTTGCAAATGCTGGTGACCTCCACAAATTACCTAGATACTTGTGTGTAGAGATGGGTAATCACCTGAGGTATTACCCAGCTGTGGGTTTTAGTCTGGATGATTCATCTATGCGGATCTATGCTTGTGTATATTGAGATCATAGTGATTCATGATGTGGTCAAGAGTTCTTCATAATTGCTTATGACGGCTATCTTTAATGTTGTTTCAGATTATAACTATACAACGACAAGTTTTTGATTTCCTGGGTTACATGTGGCTACCCATCATTGCTAACTTTACTAATATTATTTTGATAATATTTGGATCATTTGGAGCAGTTCAGTGCATTACAAAGTATCTATTCGCAGTAAGTATCTCGGAAGTTTTGGTTGTACTACATGACCTACTTTGCATCAGCAGCTTTCACTGTGTATGTTAACATAACAGAAAAAAATGGTGTGCTTTATAAACTTCCTGTAGTTTAACTGATATATTCAGGTCTAAAATTATTACTATGGATATAGGAAAAATCAAATGTTTAAAAAACATTCGTTTGATTAAAATATGTGGTTATATATAAATTAATGGTCGTCTAAGGTTTTGTGATAAATTTATTTCTACCACTTTCACATAGCATGAGTTTCATGACTTTTGGTATTTGAAGTAACTAGAGATGTAATGATAAAATGAAACAAAAAAATATGGGTTGAATAATCAAAATTATATAATTTATATTAAAGAATCAATTTAAGGCACAAAAATAAAACTTATTTATTTACCATCAATAGGAAATATGCATGTGACTCCAAAATAAGTAAAATATTTTTTTTGTAATCTTTATTGATATAGAAATATACCTTAATGATAATTTTTGTAATTTATCTTCTTTAAATTGTTAAAATTAATAATTGAAAAGCTGATATTTAAAAATTGTTTCACAATTTATCTAAACGCATCCTATTGGCTGAAACGAAACGTAACATCACCGTTCAAGATCATGGAATTTTAACTTGTTGAGTGCATTGTTTTACGTTTGTTTTTAAAGTTATTTTGTGTTTTCTTCAAATTGTTAACAAAATATTGATTCATTATGAAGAAAGACAGTTCTGTAGCAATGACTGATAGTGCGTTTTGTTAAAGCACAATCCGATAACCTGTCTAAAATGCTTTTATGATGTAAATACACTTAAAATATACACTTTGTCAGGAGCAGTTCTGTTTGTATTTTTACACATAGGCACAATACAATATTTAAAATAAAAACTTAATTTAAGGATAAAAAAGTTTATCTTGTATTTATATAATTTAATGACGAGCCAAACACTTTGTTGTTGATATCGCGAACGCTGACGTCACAGAAAATTCGCGCCAAAATGGCGGTGTTTATGTGTTCCGAAACTGATAACAGTTTTAATTATTTCTTGTTACTTTATTGATTCATATTTCATAAGGATTATATTTTTATTTTTCAGTAATGTAAAAATTTACAGAATCCATTAACAAAATAAAAAAAATACATGCATATTCCCTATTGGTAAGTATTCTAATTAGGCAATTTATGGTGGAGAAAATAGTTGTAAAAAATCTTTGATACTTTCTTTGATTACGTCTAATTTGGAGTTTATAGCTGATTATAGATATATACTGAGTTGGAATTGTATAGGGCAAGACTAGTTCAACCTTGAGTTAGTGCTCAATTTGGAGGCCCGCTGCACCAGCACTGACCTATTGTGTCTGCATTAAATGATCTATGCCACAATAGATTGCCCTGATTTATTAGCTTTTTACATTAGATCACAACACCTTTATCTTGAAAGTTTTAATTTATATGTGCATGTTAATATCATTTTATAACCCGGTGGTACATATTTGTTGAATATACAATGATTTATTATCTGAGCACCATAACACCCCCACATTTTCGATAGCAAAGTCCCGAAACTTAAAAATTATGTTAGACATGTTATGTCTTCTTTCTAAATACCGTGTATTTGTTTTGTAATTATGTATTGGTATAGGGTTCTGTTCCAGAAGCACAGAAGCCTCCTGGGGCGTTCATAGGCTTCTAAGAGCGACCTTATACCCGCGAGGATATTTGCCCGTTGTCTGGCCACTCCCTTGTAATCCAGGATCACGTGGGCGGCCATTTCCTCCGCGTTGAGACATTCTCTGCATAGGGGACTGTATGTCGGATTGATGCTGAATAGGTGCCGGTTTAGAGCCATGTGGGCCCTAATGCAGCCAGGTAAGTAACCCACATGGGCACAGCAACCGTTGTGAGCCCACCACATGAGGGAAATTGGTTGAAGGGAAGTGGCAGCAGTATCGTTGGACCTGCCGCTGATGTTGTAGATACTTTCCCAGCTCATCGGCGGCGTCGTTCCCGAGTGAATCGCTATGCCCTTTGGTCCATTGAAGAATTACCCCATGTGCAGAGGCTAAACGCTCCAGCCTCTGGTGGCATTCATAAATGTGACCGGAGTTCGTGTTGTTGCCCTCCAGAGCCTTTAGGTCACATTGTTTGACAGTATTCGGATGTTGTACACCTTTATACCTTTTGATATGACTGCAGTGACGGCTTAAGTTATCGCAATACACTCATATTGAAATTAGGAACTGTTTTGGCCTAGTGCTAGTGATATTTTTATATTTAAGTCCTGTGAGAAAACTCCGGTCCAGTCCCTGACCCCATCTTGGAACCGTTCGTGTAGAGCCGAACTGCATTTATGCCAGATTGATCTCGTTCGTTTTCATGTAGTTGTATTTGGTACTTCCTTCCCTGATGTAACGTGCTGTTTCGGGATCCTGTCGCATGGCGCAAGTATTAGTGGTTCATATTCCACTAATTGATTCAATAATTTGGCATGGGGACCCTTGCGGTTGTACCACAGACCCACGTGTTCAAGTCTGATGGCTGCCACAAATGCTACTGCTATTACCACTGGACCTGTATATATACAACAGGACGTATGTACTGGTCTAGTGGTGCTAGAACGAGAGCCATTTCAAGGGTAGCTGGGGGAGTTGTGCGCATGCAACCAGTGACGGCAGTACATGCTAGTCTCTGGAATTGCTGCAGTTTGTTTCTGGTAGTGCTTAATTCTGCTTTCTGCCAACAGGCACCTACCTACGTGATGATTGACCGTATAACCGTTTTGTACAGCAATAGTGTGATTTTTTTTGGTGATAGTTCAAAGGGTAACTGACTCATTCCTCCTGATTTCCATGTCTATTTGTCTCTCCATTTGTAATAATGTAATTTTGTTAATATCCTTTTAGTTTTCAGTCTTACGTGATTAACCTGCATAGACAGTTAGGGACTTGGTTTAAAACATGATGTTGTGTTATATATTTCAATCTTATTGTACTAACTTTTGTTTTGTGTACTCTTTTTTATTTATTTAAAGTTTTATCATGTGATCAGTCCTTCCGATTTTGAACAGATGTGTTGCTTGATATTTTTCTGTTTAGAATGTTTCTTATTAGAAACATCTTACATATGGATAAAGTGGCTTATTTACTACTGGTGAGTTCTGGTATCTTAAGCCATTAAGCTTTTTTCAAACGAGTTATGCAGTTGGGTAGCGTGAGCTGGACAGCTAGTTGGTTTGGATGAATTTCTAGTCTAGTTTTGTGTTTATAAAGAGAGGCTTTAACTTCTTCCTTAGCAGTAGCCGTAGCTATCTTAACGCTTTCGGTGCTAGCGACACGCCCGGCGTGTTCTTCTAAATTTTCTCCAGGTGCGGAGGACACTCCTGGCGTGTCACACAATATTTCGGCAATATTTTAGACATTAAGCAGTTATTTTTATTACGTAATAAAAATAACAATGTAGCTTAATTATTTGTTAAAAAAATTTGAAGTGGCTCTCTTGCTACAATGATTTTTATGTTCCACAAAAAAATGTTTTACATACAATGCCGGAAACACGCTAGGCGTGTTCAGTTGCACAGATTATCAACCACTGCAACTTTTACGTAACTAAAAACGTTGATATGCTTATCCTCAAAAATTTTAGTATGTGTGTTATCTTTAAAAATAATGCACTCACTTATTATAATATATTGCAGTTTGAATAGATACTACAACATTAAAACAAAAACGTTCATAACATTGTTAAATAAATTTTCATGCACTGGCTGACAACCAAAAATTAAATTTATATGGCGATGCATTTAATATTGTGGTAAAAGGAAAGAATCGGGTAAAAAAAAGTCGTTTTTGAATGATAGAGTTAGAGTCATACGCGGATACCGCACCGTGTCAACGGAGGCGGCGTGCGCGTAGGCCGGAACACCCCCGTGGGATTTGGAGGCGGAAGTGCTCGCCGAAGTATATCGGCGAACGGCTGAGTTCCGGGCGGGAAGCGGCAGTCGGCCCCCGCCCGAAGAGGTACGTGAGTGGCGTGAGGCCGCTCGCCGAGCCACCGTGGCTCGTTGGTCGTCCCGGCTGGAGGCTCCACGTGCTGGTTTTGCCGCCGTGGAGGCGCTCCAGCCCGTCATCATCGAGTGGGCAGGGTGGCAGCACGAGACCCTTTCTTTCCGACTGACGCAGGTTCTTTCCGGGCACGGCTGCTTCGGGAAGTACCTGCACTCGGTCGCTAGGAAGGAATTGAGTCCCGCCTGTCACCACTGCGACTGCAGTGAGGACTCGGCCCAGCATATGCTGGCGGTTTGCTTCGCCTGGACGACGCAGCGTCGGGCCCTTACTGCAGTCATCGGAGGGGATCTCTCGCTACCGGCCGTCATACGCTCCATGGCCGGTAGCGACAGGAATTTTACCGCGGTCGCGACCTTCTGTGAGGACGTCATCTCGCAGAAGGAGGCGGCGGAACGGGTCCGGGAGGACGATCTCCACTCGGACCTAATTCGCCGCCGGCTAACAAGGCGGCGGAGGCGCGCGTACCAGCGCCTCATGCCGCTCTGAGTGGGGCCGCGGGTGGAGGGGACGGGTTTTCCTCTTCACCCGCTGTAGTGGCCCCCCGCGAGGAGGTGGCGTTAGCGTGTGCCTGGACGTCGCCTAATTGAGAGGTTTTAAGGTTTTTACCCGGAGGTGGCGCCCGCGCATTTGCGGGCAGGCGCAAGGGGGGGGGGGGGTCCGGATGTCTTAATAAAAGCTGTTCCCGGATCCCTCCTACTTAAGGCGCAGTACGGCATACCGTGTGGTTTTAGTCGGTACGATTCCGACACACCGCCCCACCGAAAACCCCGGTGGGGTGACGGCTCGAGGGGGTTTCCACACGTACAAAAAAAAAAAAGAAAGGTTGAGTGGTTACGGCGTTAAGTTTTTCGTGGTAGCGTGCATTCGTTGTTAAGTGTTTCCTATTAGTAAACTTACGGTAACGTGGGTGATACACCCCTTTCTTGCACTATGGAAGGTATCGCAAGTGATTATGATCCATAAATCTCGGAAACTACCACACGACGTGTCATCGTACAGACCAATAAGTTTACTCCCAACTATCTCTAAGGGCCTGAAGAAAATAAAATAGCGACGTTTCTCGCATGCGATGCGATCTTCGTGCACTGTCCTAGTGAATGCTAAAACTGCTTTAAATTTCATCTTAAAAAAAATTGTTGTTAGTTTAGCCAGTTACCTCGATAATTATATAATTTTGGTTTTATATGGCAGTCCAGGATTTCGGCGGTAAGACCCATCATGGAGAGGCGGCATGGAAGCCTCTCCTACCGGATGACGCAGGTGCCTCTCTTACCGGACACGGATGCTTCGGAAAGTACCTGTGTCGCATAGGCCGGGAACCAACGTGTGCCACCGCGGGGGCTGCAGCGAGGATACTGCACTTCACACTCTGGTGGAGTGCACTGCGTGGACGCGCGTCGACCTTGCTGCGGCCGTTGGTGTGGGTAGCCTCTCGCTGGAAACCGTGGTCATGGCCATGGTCCGGTGCGAGAGAGCATGGGATTCCGCTGCCTCGTTCTGTGAGGAAGTGATGTATGCCAAAGAGGCGGCGGAAAGGGAACGGGAGAGAACTACTTCTCTTTCGTCCCGCAGAAGACGCACCAGGCGCCGGAGAGTGCAAAATGATCTCCGGCCTCCATGAGCGCTGGCCTGAGGGTGATGGGTTGGGTTACCCGTCGCCCTAGCAGAAGCAGGCCCGAGACGGCGGCGCGACGTGTTCCACGCGCACCTCTCTAAATCGGAGGGGGCAAGGCCCTCGCACCAAATAGTGGGGTCGCCTGTTGTCGAGCAGGCGGCTAAGTCTACCGGGGTTCACAGGGATTTCCTTTCTAGGGTACACCTGAGTCCCCGGCATTAGGACCCCGTGACGGAACACCGTGTGGTTTTAGTCAGTTCGAGTCCGACATACCACCTTGCCGTTGACCCTGGTGAGGTGATGACCCGTGGGGGTTTCCACACGAAAAAAAAAAAAAAGAAGGATTTCGGCGCTGATGATTAATATTTCTGGGGTGTGATCCGAGGAACTATGAAAGCAACTATCAATCTGATAGTATAGTCGAGATAGAGCCTTCATAATAATTTTTAGTTTTGTTATTATTATTATTATAGAACTCTAGTAACATCAGGTAACTTTTTTGGGTCAGTTGGTTAGTGGGTAGATTCTGAAGTAGGTAGCCATTATTGTTAAATAGTTTCTGCCCACACACTTTCCGAGTTCTCTGTGGCCCTGTGTGTGTGGCCTGAGTCCACGAAAAAAACAATATTTGATTAATGGCCTTAATCAAATTTTGTTTTTTTTCATATACATAATATGTCATGTATTGAAATGTAGTTGAGTTTTGAAATATGTATTTTAAATTAGATGTTTTGAAGTGGAATAATAAACCAAAGTACATATACTTTGAAATTAACTAATTGTTGCGAATATTAAAATATTTGGATGACGATTATGAATGTTATAAAAATATTAACTCGATTATAACGATTTCATCGTATCAATCTCTCTACGAAGACATGATCCAGTTATGCATTAATCATTATATTGTTTTTTTTTTCACAAATATACATTGAGGTTTGGAAAGTACCTATGTATTATTTTAAATAATAAACCAAGGTATGTTTATTATTTTGATTTTTTTGATTTTATTTATCTATCAATTCGCCTATTTTTTTTTACAAAAGGTAACATGTGTGAAATGAATGAAATCAAGGATTAGGTACCAAATCCATGTGTTACCAAACTCATGCTACGTGAAAAATGGCATAATTAAAATCTAATTAGGATTGTAAAACAATCAGAACAAAAAATGATTATAACATCCGTATCTATTTTTGGTGCAAAGTTTTAGAAATCATTGCCTGTAGCTGAATACAACATTGTTGGACAACATTTTGTCTGACTAATGATTAAAGCGAACGATTAATGATTGACCACCAATTGGTTTAGTCATGATTGTGATTGAATTTTTCAATCATGCGAAAATTAGTCATACTTAACTAAATTAGTCATGTTAAGTTAATCATGATGGATCAATTGATTGAAAAATATTATCGATTTGCCCAACATGGCCTGTATTAATATAGATTTCTTTCCTCTCCTCCTTCTCTGGAATTTGTAGTCTCTGACCTTTGTATCACATGCTCCTAGAGAGGTATATTCAATTTAATTATATATCATGACATCACATTCATGGTATCTGGCTTAGAATTTGCGAAAAGGATGATTCAAGAAGTTACTCTCGAAAAGCACCATTTGGTGAAGTGAAACTGATGATGGCCACTACTCAATATTTCACGAGTTGTGATTCTAAACTTTGTTTTTGTCAAACAATGTATGCTCGTCACAATGCCTAATTCAATTGCACCAATTAACGTCCCTGCAACGGGAAAAGCAATATTTTGTATAAGGTGATGAGCAGTTGACATTAAGCTATTGTAGCTTAGATAAATTACAAACCGACCTACTCAAAAATGAGATAATAAAAATAAAAAATCTATAAATAAAAATCAATATTTGTATGTTTGTCCTCTAGGCGTTTCGAAATCATTGATCAAATTGTGATGAAACTTTGATAGGGTGTTCTGGAGACGATCGCGAGGATTCCTGTCACAAAAAATCTATATATAAAAAAAGAAAAAATGGCATTGCAGCTAGTATTAAATAAAAATAATACTTAAAATGAACTTTAATAAATAAGGAGGTTCTCAATTGCACTAATTTATTTGTGTGTATGTTACGTGATATGTTCGCCCATTTTGAAGAGATTTCAGTAATTCTTTTTTAAGTGATTTTTTTATACTTAAAATTTAAATGAGACCACCCATTTAAATTTGAAGAAAATATTCCACTTCTATGAGTGGAAAATTAAGGGATGAATAATATTATTACTTATCGTATATTTACGGCTTATTACTTATTTTCAAAACATAATTATTACAGTTCTTGTTAAATGCAAACTATTGTTATAAAAGTGTAAATTTAATGGTATATAGTGTAAACAATTTTTATTTTTACAGTATGCAATATGGAGTTTTATGTGGTTGGTGTGGAATGCATTTCTCATTTGTTATTACTTAAATCTGGGCTCTTTAAACAGGGTAAGTATATCAAATGAACCTGTAGTACCTTATTAGATTTTATATGTAAAAAAACTTCACAGCTTTTGCTTTGGATAATTTTATGAGATAAATGTAAGTTGTAGAGATCAATTTTACATAAGTATGTGATATTTTTCTTTTATTGCACTTAGTGTGTTAATTGTAAAATCAAACAATTCAAGTGTTTTAAAACTTTTATTTTTCATTTTTAGGACAGTGGTTTGCTATCATTGGGCACAGACAGTGTGAGTTGGTGGGAAGGCAATGGTTGGGGCTGTCAACCTGTTTGGGATGAGGTAGATGGACCCGGCACTTGGAGGCCCTCACGTGTTGAAGGTTGCTTCATGCAATGGCAACATGTTGAATTAGGACAGTCCACATTAGCTGCCACTTTGGCAGCTACTGCCTTACCTCTGTCAATTGTATTAGCTTTTAGGTCATTTAAAAAGCAAAAACCATCTAAAGGTACTATCAACTATGTTAACTTTTTCATATTCTTTTACAAGTAAAATAACTTTAGAGTAATATTATTTTTACCATTGCAGATAAGGGCACACTATCACGACGCCCAGTTTATACGATAGAACTGAGCCAAACCGAAACAAATATAAATGAAACATCGATGAAACC
>OY982561.1:9951996-10054010 GCA_963859945.1 Euplagia quadripunctaria | reverse complement strand
ATAATTAATTCATCCACTCACGATAGCGTTAATCATGCCAATGCCAGGGAACGTTAATTGGTTAGGTGTATGATGAAGCCAACAGAAATATTACACGAGCAAGCGGTCACACGCATACAGTCGTGTTTACTATGTTTTTGTGGCCTCTCTGGTTCAGGTAGCCGTCCGTATTTTGCCTCCAGTCGAGTCAAAAGTTCTACGTCATCTACATCAGATATTTCTTCTTCATCGTCTTCTTCTTCCTCCAATTCTTCTCCCAAGAGTTCATCATCGATTATTTCTACGTCATCAGCAACATCTTCTTCCATCTCTGCTTCTTCAGGTTCAGGCTCAACTACTTTTTCCGAAACTGGTGGTGCCTGTTTAGTCTCCCTTTTCGGTTCTACGATAATGTCTTCTTCCTCCTCTAATTCATCTTCGTCTTCATCGTCACTAAACAATTCTTTATTTTTTGTTTTTAAATCTACGGCAGATGTTGTTCCGGTTACATCCTGTGAATTTTCCTAATGTTATAGGTGCGTTTACAAGCATCAAAAATTATCAGAATGCAGTTACAATCTTACCTTTCTGTCAATTATTTCTTCTTCTTCTTCTTCTACATCTTCTTCGCTTTCTTCTTTACTGATAGGTGTGGCAGATTTATTTAGTGAAGATTTTTTTAAATCGTTTATGGGCCTTACAATTTCTTCTACTACTTCCTTTGGACTTGCTAAAGCATGTAAAACAACAATTTTAGTTTTTATTGTTAAAGTTCGAATGTAATATCTTTTGATTTAAAAATATTTCCTACCATTTGCAGGCGGTTCTTCAGGTAAGAGAGTCATTCTACGGTCGATCAAAGGTGTGTCCTCCCTAATAGCGTGACCTTCACTTGCTGGTGTCTCATCTGTCATGAAAATTATTTTTTTCAGAGGTTTACCAATTACTACAATTATGACAGTGATCCAGAATTCGCCGATTATTAAACTGTATGGCTCCATCACGGTACAAGGAAGCATGCTAAAATATTAAATACAAATCTCTGTATACAGTACGGGCATAGTATACAACATGTTTCATCTTAATTTGTTTTAATGGTTCGAATATAAAATTTGGACACAATTGGAAATTGTTACCTAGACATTTGACATTAGAAATGTTTTTATAAAGTCCATAATACCTATCACAATTGCCATGTTTCTTTTACAGAGCCAATGGTCAAGTTTTTTTTTACAGGTAAATATTTATGTTTGTACTGGGTTCAGGAACGTAAATGTCTCGCTTAAGTGACATGTATTTAGATTGTTAATTTAAATTTAAAACTAAGTTAATTTTACTAATTTAAAAAAGAGTATCTCGACTAATCTAGTCAGTCAGTCTGCCGACTAGAAGACTTTCTTGCCTGCCACTAGTATCAACAGGGCGCCAGAAGGTATCGTAAGCAGTTACGGGTGCCTGTCTGGCCAACCGAATCCCCTATTCGGTTGGCCAGGCAGGCACCCGTAACTGCTTACCCTACCTTTGTTTCATACCTTAGATGTATGAAAAAATCTATTCTCGTATTCTTCTAATATTTGTTACATAGAATAAAACAAAGAAAAATAGTTTCTAACCGAGTTTAAAAAGGACGAGGTTCGAAACTGGACTGTTTTTTTTGTGTATTTTACGCGAATTCTTCGCCATTTGTAAATCGATTTCAATAATTCTCTTCTTAATTGAATTGGTTGTACTTAAGGTTGGGCCTATTTAAATTTCAAGAAAATATTCCATCTCTAAGGGTGGAAAATTAAGGGATGAAGAATGCAGATTATTAAAATTTATCATGCATTGAATTGAATTCGGTGACAATTTTTTTATAAAGTTAATGTTGTGCTTATGCATAATAAAATTTTGATCTCGGGACCGGTCCCCACTTTAACTCTAACTATACTATAGCTCTAAGCTATAGCTGTTTAATGTAGAAATATCCTTTGAGAATGGTTATAAATGGCACGGTAATGTTATATATCCAGTATTCTATCTTCATACAAACGGCTGGAGCGCGAGTCATACTTACTCGCCTCGAGTTCGGTGCACCGCAGTGACGAACAATCGGAGTGATGGTTTTGTAAGCAGCAAGTGTGCGATTTGTGTATTTGATTGATATAAGTACGAGTACTTACTTAATATGGCAATGGGTTTTTTATACTATTAAATTTAACAATAAAGCTTTTAATACATCTCAATCGAGACTCAAATATTTTCCAGTCTCAAATAGATAATATTAGAGATTAGATAGATTAGTAGGTACCTTATAAAGGTCTTTTTTATTAAATCTATTAATCAAAAAACACAACATGTATTTTTATTGAATATTTCCTATTTCATTCACAACGAATTTTATTTTTTCATACAACAAATATATTAAAATATTTACAATCACAAAAGTAGAAAGAAACTCAAGTGGGTAGATGGAATTAAAATACTATAAGCGGGCAACCCTTTCGCGTGTTTACGTACCGTGCGGCTGTAGAAAATTATTCCAAGAACAACGCCGAGTTACAATACTGGATATAACATTACATACAACATTAACAACATTACAACATCACGCAAGTAACGGTGATAATTTAATAACTAGGTAATATATTATTTTTTATTCGTTTTATATATTAATTATTTTTACCAGATTCGACGTTTTTCATGATAATGTCCGTCTGCTTATCGTAACAAAAACAAATAATGAACTGTTAAGGGGCCTTGGTTTCGTGACAAATTGGGTTATCTCTTTTAGCGTTTGTAGCAAGTCGATGTAGACAACTATTTATTAAATGTTGTTTTTAATGGAGGCGGTTCTTGAAAAATGGGGTAAGGTTGGATAGTGGACCATGCGAGTGGTGTACGCACCGCGCGGGGCAACGGCGCGGCTCACGACCGCGTGTGTGGCGACGAGCAGCGCCCCACCCACCGCCAGCTTCAGCCACACTGCAACACACGCGGTATACCTTTTATAAGCACACTTCATAGCCCAATATGATGAAAAAAGGCCGAAGATGTAAGGTACACCTTTCTTAACTTTAGACAGCTCTAAGATAAGCCAACAGCAAGAATACGCGTGTGTTGCAATACATTAAGCCTCGCCAATATATAGGGTTAATATTGAAATACCGCGAGTTGCACTGTATACGAACTCTGAGTCACATATCCACAAATGCAAAGTCAAAAAACCCATGTATAAAATATAATTATAATCATTACCAACAATATTCTAAAAGGTATATGTAGAACCCTCAATAAGAACTTAAAGATTCGAGTTGTGATGTCATCATTTTTCCATATTATTATCATACCTAAGATAATAAAAGTAATAGAAAACAAAAGAAATACAAAGCATTTTGCATAGCTTTGTATTTCTTAAAAAAAGTAAGAAAAGTAACGTTAAAATAATAATAATAATAACTCCACACATCTCACACACGGCCGTCTAATCCCAAACTAGGCAGAGCCATGGTAACCAGACTGCTGATAAACATACTTATATATTTCTAATTACATACATATTATAGATAAATTACACCCAGACACAGAACAAATTATCGTGCTCATCACACAATTATTTGTCCTGGGTGGGAATCGAACCCACGACCTCTGGCTTAGCAGTCAGGGTCACTAACCACTAGACCAACCGGCCAGTCAAAAATAGAAACAAAGTACTTGTAGGTCATACCAAATTCTCTCCTAACATCAAGTAATAACTTTAGAGGAAGCAAATGCTAAAGAGAAATAAAAACTTGCACACCTAAAGCAAATGGGTTGAAATAAAAGAAATTAATTGAAACAACATTTATTTGTACACAGTTTTATAAAACAGTACTTATATTCGATATTAAACATATATTTCAACTATACTATTAATTATATACTGTTAATTATATTAAAAGCAGAAATGTTCAGTACGGTAGGTTGGAGGATAAGCAATTTACATCGATCGACCGACCGTTGAAAACAATTGCAAGGCAATGCAAGCTAGTTAATAAGTTTATTATAAGCATGCTAGTTTTTATGACTTTACTTACCGTGGGAAGCTTGGGCTTCTTCCCGTCGCAGCTCTTCTTGCTGTTTTTCGTATTCTTCTTCGTCAGCCAATGTGTCTGCGGGCTTGGCGGTAGTGTGTTCATCTTCCACCTGAAGTTCATACTGTTATTAATGTGTAAGTAACACAAAATAAGAAGATACCACGCACCTCTTTAGTAAGAGATTAAGTACACTTGCTTTAATAGACGTCATAGCGCCCCAGATTGAGTTTTTAATACGCTATTGTTATCTCCACTTGTAACTAATTATGTAACTACTTCAACAAATCTTGGAAGTCAATTTTAACCTACTTCTGATTTTCATATCGAAATGAAACTTTGTATGTATATGTAGCTCACATTTTGACTGGCCTGTTGGCCTAGTGGTTAGTGACCCTGACTGCTATGCCATAGGTCATGGGTTCGATTCCCACCCGAATCTGGGTGTTCTTTGTGTCCGTTGTTGTATGTTTGTAAAGTCCCCCGCGACACAGGAGTAATTCTTAATGCGGGAGTGGTATTTAAAAAAAAAAAAAAAATGACCATACTATAATTTGGCATCTTTAAGCTGATCTGATGATGGAGCCACGAGGTGGACAGTGGAAATCTTCAGTGGCTACTATTAAAACCCTCGAGTTTGGGCTCATATGCTCATATTTTCGTTTTGACTAGAGACCAGTAACGACATCTGATGATGAATAGCAGATGCAGGAGGTGGATAGTGGAACTCTCTTTTACTATTGAAGTCGGTTCACCATTAAAGCGAGTTTCTTTTTACTTTTAATAAACTATAATTATTATTTAGAGATCTTTAAACAGTTTCTCTGGGTGGCAATTACTTCTATTCTATCTTCTGAGAGAAGAATTAGACTTTCGGTTACTAATAAATACTATTGATTGTACACCAAAAGCAAAGGAAAACAAATGTACTGAAACAGATATTATATACCTAAAACTTACAATGGCTATTAAGAAATTTCTTTTTTTCTTCTCATGTTTTTTCTTTTCATATGGAGAAAATACTACTGGTCTTTTTATGTTCAACAGAGAAGATAATACATCGGTCGAAATCGAACTGACTATAACCATGCGGTGTAACAATAAAGAGCCTTGTCGCTGAAGCCACAGGTATAAAACAGAAAGAAACACGCTCGGAACACTTGCAAATCTTGGGTGAGTTCTTTCCAGCAACGAATAACTGGATGATCTAAGGATATCAAAGTAACCTAGCGATTTAACGATACATCCATGTTAAATGGAAGTTTTCTACGTAACTACATTTGTTACAAAAGGAAATTAATTCTAAAATAGGTACCACCAAAACGGAGTACCATATTTCAGATTTCGTAGTAAGGACCAGTAGTCAAGGAGTTAAAGTTGTTACATTCCTCTCAAAGACCTAGAAATCAGCTATTAATTACCTCAGGTAAAGGTTTTCCTTTAGGCGCTACAAAACGTTCAACAACGGGCGGGGGCACATCAATGTCATCTTCCAGGTATTCTTCGTCTTCAACATTTTCGACGTCATCTGCGGCGTACAAGTTGTCTTCTAGTGAAAGTTCTGATGATATTTCTGTTAAGAAATTAGGGGTTCGTATTGTATTAACGCAAGCAGTTTGTCACACGATTCGTCCAGAAAACGTGCAGAAACAAGACTGGAAGTAATATTACTATCTGCATTTGTGTCAAGTTATTGTTTGAAGTATTGAGGAACTAGTTTACGTCTATGCACAAGTTAAAAAATATTCGATATACTAGAATAGAAATAATTAATTGTAAGATACATATTTAGGGATGAATTACCTTGACTCTTATCGTCTTCCTCTGTTTCTTGAGCGGGTTCCTCTTCCGATGCAGTGTCTTCATCAGGTACTTCCTTTTCAAGCTTCTCTACTTCTATAGCCGAGTCTGTTTCCTCCTCGTCATTTTCTTCATGTTCCTGTCGTGACATTGTTTGATAGAAAACAAGTTTTATGATATTTGATGACGCATTACTTTAAGGTATTGAAGCTTACAATTAGAAGAATATGTGATTTTTTTCAAACATTTTATAGAAAAACAAACACACTCAATTCATAACCTGGAAATAACTTCACTTAAAAGACTCGATCGAAAGAGGTCATGTTTGTAGCAATACAGTAGTTCACATTACCAAAAAGATTAAGAAAGTTGGTTAAGCATAGGAAAGCATTGAATCTAAATATTTTATAATTAAGATACTGAAAAGTGGGCCAGGAGTCAACCGCTAGTTATTAGTTAACTTAACCACTTAAATTCACGCTTAAATAGTTGATTAACATGTTTATTTCTACAAAAGTTTAAAAAGAAAACTTAGCAGTCCTTGACTATTCATCAAAAAAAAACAGGAAATTTACTGAAATAAACAGTTATTATCACACTACACACTGTAAATCATAGCATTACTATAAATTTGTTAGGTTCGAAAATACCGCACTGCAACATATGTGCATTGTTTTAAATTTCGAAAATAAGCTTTAGATTGTTAGTGCCAATCAAATAAAAACATGTAATTTTCGTCAAGCGTCACACACAGCACCTCTTCATCATCTTCATCTTCGTGACTATTTCCGTCATCTTTTTCTGTACTTTCATCTGATACATACACCTGATTGCTTTTAAAGTTATCGCCATCATCTTCTTCACTATCGATTTCATCTACCTTTTGTAGGTCGTCAGCTTCATTCTCCTCACCACTTTCATCATTTTCAAAAGGTGGTTCATCATCATCATCCTGGTAAGTTGTAAGAAACACATATGTAATTTAAATAAAGTGTTATTGCAAGCAACAACGAAAATATAAGTCACACCTCATCAGCTTCTTCTAATTGTTGTTCTTCACTATTATCATCATCATCTGGTTGATTTTCATTATTATCAATTTGTTCTTCATCATCTTCGTCTTGTCCCTCATCATCTTCATCTTGTCCCTCATCATCTTCATCTTGTCCCTCATCATCATCGTCATCATCGTGTTCGTCATCATCCTCCTCATTTTCTTCATTACTAGCTTCTTGATCGTTTTCATCATCATCATCATCATGACCACTTTCATTCTCATCATGATTTGATGAATCATCTTCGTCTTCTTGACTAATATCATGTTCTTGATCATGATCATCTTCATCATCCTATGGATTAGTTTGAATGAAATGTGATAGTGTAAATACCACTATCATCTAAATAAATATTATAAATAAATATAATATACACCGTGTAATGTATCTCAGTGTTTTTACGCTAACTATGCTGTCAGACCATGATATAGAATATATCTACATAAACAAAATATAAAAATAAAATTAAAACAAATAAAAAAACGCAATTTTTTTTTTTAATAAATAGGCACTTTAATATTTGCTAGTTTGAATCAAACATGACTGCAACATAGCATTGTATAAGAATAATATTATTTAAGCGCGGTGTGTATTTCCCTTAGACGCGAGCGCATCGCTCCCCCCGCCCGCAAACCCCGCTCCCCGCATTTCTTTTGTTCCCCAAAATTTCGCCTATGTAAGTAGGTCAGTGTGCCATTTATTGCGAAGCGCGTAGGACGTAGAACGCAGGACGCTGACCGCAGTGCGTGTGTGCCTTCCGCGCGTAAATAAGTAAAATGTCTTCGTACTCGAACGTGGAGTGGTTAGACATGGTGCGGTTTTACGCTATTGCCAGAGATAATCTGGCGGAGGCTAGGCGACTCTACGCTCAGCCAAATCATTTGGATTCGCTACGCAGACACGGCATCATGAATCCACGGGTTCCTACACCTGCTACCATCCTGGCAGCCACACAACGACTGTTGACGTATGGACAGTTCCGAGTGCCTACACATGGTCAGGCTCGAGGACGACCTCACCAACACTCTCCACAATTAGTAGAGGATATTTTAAACTTTTTTGATGAAGATCCGCGCCATAGTACAAGGGAAGCAGCGGGACGGTTTGGTGTTAGTCACCACTTCGTGTGGCGGCTACTTAATCAAGTAGGAATGCACCCATTCTACTTCAGACGTACACAGGCTCTTCACGGCGACACCGACGAATAACATCGTGTTACCTTTTGTCAGTGGTTATTAGAGCACCAAAACAAAAACATTTTTTGGACAGACGAGTCTACATTTACCAGAGTGGGCGGTTTTAATATTCACAATGAACATTATTGGGATTTTAATAACCCACATGTAATAGTTGCACATTCGCATCAAGTTAGATTTAGTGTAAATGTTTGGGCCGGTATTATTAACGACATTATCATTGGACCTATTTTTATTGATGGAAACTTGAATGGTCGCAGCTATTTACAATTAATAAGGGAAACGGTACCGCCGCTTCTAGACAATGTACCTTTAGCATACATTCGGGATATGTTCTTCCAACATGACGGGTGCCCTGCACATTACGAACTCAGTGTACGTGCTTTTCTTAATGAACAATACACTGATAAATGGATTGGGCGAGGCGGACCGGTGCCATGGCCGCCAAGAAGCCCTGATTTAACTCCGCTAGACTTCTTTTTATGGTCGGAAATTAAAAGGATTGTTTATCGGGAAGAAGCTCGTAGTGCGGAGGATTTGAAAAGAAAAATAGTGTGTGCCTTTGACGAAGTGAAAAGAGACACAAATACATTGCGATCCTTAAAATAAAATTTGTTCAAATGTGCAAGACTGTGTATTGAAGTGGACGGACAACACTTTGAGCAACTACTTCAGTACCGTTAGTTTTTAGGATTAAAGTAATACGATAATAGTGGTAAGTGATTTGATTATCAAATATTTGTACATAAGAAAACTGATTACAATTTTTTAAATACGCCTGAAGTGTTTATTAATTTTTTGTTGTTATGACTTATGTTATTATAAGTCACCAATCATAATTAATTACTACTTATTTTATTATGTTGCGTTATTAAAGTGTTATTCAGACGGTCCTAAGCCCGATAAAGTATGAAGGAAAAATTGGAATCACTTAAAGCTAATTTGATACAGAAGGTCATTAGTTTACCTACTAAGGCATCGACCTTAAAGATCGGGCGACCGTACACACACACCGCGTAAGTACGAGTACTACACATCGCGTTGTAGCAACGTGAAAAGTAGATTTTGAAGAAAACGCCGGGCTTGATAATTAAATTTTTTTTTGCTTTTTATCTTTAAATAAATGCTGTAGAAAGCATATATATCATGGTCTGATAACGTAGTTTTCGTAAAAACACTGAATTAAAAAACACGGTGTATATATTATATAATTTTTATAAAAAAATTTGCATATACCAACAGACCGGTTTACTTTTGTGCACCTATATGATTCCTAGAACCATTCAAGTACTTATAAGTGAAGAAAACGTACAATATTTATTTTATACATATGAAAAGGCTGGCCCATCCAATCACTGACTTTAATTTTGTAAGTGTTTATCAGTTCCTAACATAAATAACAATCTTTTCTACTAAATGGAAACTTATCATTTGTTTACTATTTAGGATGACACAATTTTACCTACTCTAATACTGCCAATATTTGATACAGTTCTTATAAGTATACCTACAGTTTAGCTAGAACCATTTGAAGGGCTTAGCGGTTATCATAGTAGATATTGTAACTTTTAAGCTTTAGCGTTCCATGATAGACTAAGATTGCTTATGTCTAACTTTGCAAAAACAAAAAGCAATCAGTATGAATGTCTTTAAACTACTAGTCATGGATTTTAGGCACAGGCTACCCATATTGTTTTCTACAATTAAAGTAACACATCAAAAAAGTCTAATTTAAACCTTTGTCTATATTTATAACAAACAGATCTTTAATACTGTTGAAGTTCGCGAATAAAAGCAATACACCATTAAAAACCATTGTAGCTTCAAAAGGCAGTAGCGCCAATCATAGTTTACATATATCAAGTTATTTCTATACTAAATTGCAACCAATGGCAAATAATAAAGGCCATAAAACCTTTATTAATTGTCTGTGTTTTGATTATTTTTGCAGTTCTACATATTACTACATTGACATGATAGGATGAGATAACAACTCAAACCTGGATATTTGAATGAAAGCATTATATTTTTCCATTATACTTAATTCATAAGAATTTTGTTATTGCTCTGTTGATACTCTAAGCAGTTAGAGTCTATTGTAAAACTGCCGATGGTTTTTAATTAATACACAAAGATCTTCTTACATGATGTTTCAGTAGCTCAAGTGTGTGTTCATCATGGTGGTCATCATCAGGTGTATCCTCGATCCAACCATCTAAGACACCAGAATAACGGGACTCCACAGAATTTGCTTCCACTGTAACAGTGCAAAATAGAAATTGTAAGAAGTGATATCAGAATTTTGTTCTTCTAAAGACATTAAATTAGTTGTTGTACTAACATTCAGTGAGTCCTTGATTTTCCAATATGATTAAACCAACAAGAGTTACAAGTACAGCAAGTAATGAGAAAAATATGATCTTAGCACACCAATGTCCACCAGTCCCATGTTCATGTTGAGAATGGATAAACACATCGCCTTCCCCTAAAACGGCTGCCGTGCCACGAGGTTCCTCTACACCTAACTCATCTGTAAAGCAAACACAATGAAATTTAAACTGAGTTTGAAAGTACTTCAGAGCTTAGAATTTTTTTCAATAAATATTACCTTTCTTTCTTTTCTTATCTTTACGTTTTCTTGGTTGCACGTCGCCTGACATGGTTCTCAAAGACTGGCGCTCTGAAGGCGACACAGATCACTTTACTGTTTCATAACCCTGAGTAAACAATGAAGACACAATGAACTTGCATAAATATATAACGCCTTAAACAATTACCCAAATGCGCAATATTCGTGAATAAAGAAAATGTTTGGCGCGCGATGAAATTTTAAAATAACCTACGTAGAAATGTATGTACCGTCGCAGCTTTCTTCGATTTATTTTAGAATTTAACCTAAAAATAACCGGCAAAGACAGCTGAAAGGAAGACAGGGACAGGGATAGACAAAACTTACGTTCAGAACCTCCAAGACAAAAAAAGGTAATAATAAATGAATTACTTTAATCTAGGTAACATAAAATGGAATATTAATGCCAGATTGGGTTAGAAATAAATAGTTTTATTTCTATTGTCATTAAATATTTTTAATACAAAGTAACAAACAGAATAAAAAAAAAGAGAATTTCAATTTCGAACGTGTAGGGTGACTGTCATGTCAACTTATGTATCATTTCATTTGTGACTTGACGTTGACATCGCATTCATTGTGTTTCAGTTTATTACAGATGGGTTAGGTTTGGTTTGCGTTAAGATTTTTAAAATAAATGTTTAATTTATACTCGTCTTTATCACTTCCTTAAATTACGAATATTTTATATACTTACTTCAGTTTATACAAAAATATCTTTCCTTCTAAACCTACAAAACTAGACTACACACTTTAAAAAAAATCAATACTCTTGACGTTTTCCTAGTTTGTCGAAATGAGTGAAGTTGTAGTTTTGTATGATGGTTATTCAGCAATGAGTGGTAAAGATCAAATGTCGGCAAATTGTAGCTGTACATTAATAAAGGGGACTGACAATATAATTGTTGACACTATGACTGCTTGGGATTCAGAAAAAATTCTGACTGGTATGATTTTGATCTTTCCTCTCATTATTTAAAAACTAGCGGTGCTTCGTAGTTTTATTCACGTTTATGGTAACTGCGAGTCAAAGCACGACGGTATAGTGCCCATAACTCACCCCAATAAACAGGCTACACTGAAAATTGGTTTGCTAACCTGAGTTTGGCACATTTAACTAAAATCTAAAGCACAAATATTAAAAACTTAAGTTGAACCCCATTTGAAATTTTAAACCATTCTATTAATTAATAAGTGCATTTAATTTTTAGCATTAGATAAACATAACATTAATCCTGAAAATATTAGTTATGTTATATCAACACATGGACATTCTGACCACATAGGGAATAATAATCTTTTTAAGATGGCTAAACACATAGTGGGATTTAGCATCTCTTACAAAGATCAGTATTATATGCATCCATTTGAAAAAGGTAACTTTTGTCTACAATTGATATATGTTTGGTATCTTCTTTAACAAAATTATAATAAATATATATTGAAATATATTTTTACAGGTGAAGAATTTAATATAAATAATCATGTGAAAGTAATACCAACTCCTG
Organism: Euplagia quadripunctaria; assembly: GCA_963859945.1. Lineage (NCBI taxonomy): Eukaryota > Metazoa > Arthropoda > Insecta > Lepidoptera > Erebidae > Euplagia > Euplagia quadripunctaria. The sequence goes on along the minus strand of OY982561.1, from coordinate 10,041,791 downwards.
GTCACACACTTTCTGATGTAACAGTACTTGTTAAAACGAAAGAGAATGACATAGTTGCTATTGCAGGTAAGTAAATAATGAAAAAAAAACTAATAAAAGGTACTTAAGTACTTAATTTTGAGAATATATATTCACTTTTAGGTGATTTGTTTGAAAAGTTTGAAGATATAGAGAAACCAAATGTATGGTCAGAAGCAGGGAGTGAAGACCCAGTTCAGCAAGTCAAGAACAGATCCAAAGTAGCTAATATATGTGACTGGATAGTGCCTGGACATGGTCCTAAATTTAAAGTTACTAATGAGATACGGTTGACTTTAGAAAGGCAAAATAGAGGAAACTGTTCCTGAAAATATTTCTAATACATAATTGTTGTATAAGTAATGTTTATTTTTGTAATAAATATCAATTTACAATAAATTTTTTCAATTACTAATTTTTAGATATTTACAGCTATTATAAATAAATAGTAAATGAAACAAAACCATTAAAGTCAAATTTTAATACACATAAAGAAATTCACTTTGCTCTCAGTTTTTAAAACTAAGCAGTTTAGTTTTACACAAAACAATATTGTAGAAATAACATTTGGCGAGTAAAGTTTTTGAAAAATAGGAAACTCTGATACAATAAATTTTAATAATTACATAGTATGGAGATCAAATCGATTTTCATCAACATCATAAATCTATTCTTTCTACATTGAGAAAAGTCGAAACTAAATTGTGGTTATGGACGATGATGAATTTATGAGTAAATGGGTAGAATTGAATAGCTAATTAATTTATTTTATTATTTGCCAAAAAACTAAACAATGAAAAAAGGCCTCTATTATCCATGAATTTTTCAAAAGGTATTTTAATCGCCTTAACACACAAGTAGTAAAATATAAAACCAATAGATACTAGGTATGTATAACTTATCATCAGTAAATTATTAGAAATACAACTGCCCATTTGATGGAGTAACAAAGAGTTTATAATTCAAATTGTTCTAATTTGAGCATATATATTATATACTCAATAAGTAGGTACATAATAGTAGACTAGATTTTTTACAATGAAAGTAATACAGAAATATGGCGCTCGTGAAGACTCCTCATATTATGGAAGGGTATTCTAAAGTAAGATTACTGCCACATTTGAAATTGTTGATTGATTGAAAAAATGTCAAAAACAGATATGGAATATGGATTTCATATTTTGTCTACAAAAACAATTTTAAAGTATGGAAATGTCTATAATTATTGCAAAATCAAATTACATTATCTAAATAGGAAGTGCTCTTTACACGACTCCCGAACCTACAACTTTATAATTATTTGCATTGCGTTCATGAGTTCGTCATAGGTTACAAAATACAGCCTTGACCAAAAATATTAGACATCTATAAAAAAAAAGATCAGATAACGGAGGCATTGGAGCAACGCATGGATGGGTTGGAGTAGGATTTTTGCCTCTACGGATGTCTTAATATAAGCTGTTCCCGGATCCCTCCTATTTAAGGCGCAAGACGGCACACCGTGTGGTTTTAGTCGGTTCGATTCCAACACACCGCCCCACCGAAAACCCCTGTGGAGTGATGGCCCGAGGGGGTTTCCACACGCACAAAAAAAAAAAGGATCTTTGCCTCTGGTGTGATGGCAAAAAAGTCAGGAGTCAATGCCTGCGTGCTGCGGGGGAGAATACTGCACTCTACACTCTAGTGGAGAGTATACTTTTTATTTCTGAACAGTCCTTTAGGTTTAAAATGGATAGATTCCTCCATATTGCGTGATACTTACAATCAAGGTCGGGGAGAGAGAAATTTAGTGCTTCCGGTAACACGAAATATTTAAAATAAAAATTACATACTGAAAAGCACATCAAAAAGGAGATGGGAGCATGACATCTATCCGTAAGTAATAAGGTAGATTATAGCCGTGTTCAAAATTGATCCCCGATTTATTAGTAACTATTTATTTTATTGGAAACATAAGTACCTACCCAATGCAGTATAACCTTATTGGAGAGTGCTTAATATGCTTTGGCCAACACCGTTCTCCTTTATCAGATCTTACATTCGTTTCTTAAATATAACATTAAATACAACATACAGCAGATATTAAATCTGAAAGTATGTTTATGGTTCAAGCGCACACTGGCTATAGCAACAAATTCTTTATAATTATAAGGACAGAAAAACACTTAAGCCTCAAAGACAAACGAATGTAACAAAAGAGCCCGTGATCGCCAGACCTTCGTCGCTTTTATAAAAGCTGAAAGTTTTTTTTGCTCATGTGCCATGTTCCAGTGTGTGAGCAGAAAAGCTTTCAGCTTTTATTAAATGACGAAGATCTGGGATCACGGGCTCTTGCTCTATAATAAGTACTTAGTTTTGTACATATGTTTTAACTTGGTTGACTACTGACGCCTTAAATATATTAACAAGTAAACGTTGCGTAAATAGAAACTGACTTGTAAGATACGTACAAGATTGTTGCACTTAATTCATTTACATTAAAATCATATAGTGGATGGTTACGCCTTTTGAACGTAATTCGCATATTTTATATGTTACTGCCAGTGATACCTTCTACAGAAATCCTTGTGTCCACCAGTCCAGGCCATAATTGCTGCGTGCAATAATTAAAACGAAATTTCCTATTAATTACAAAATTTTGTGTATGCCATTAAAACAAAATTCTTATCACAGCCGAGGATCACTAACGCTACAAAGCTCAAACATGCCCATATCCATTCCGAACAGTAATTGATAGCTGCAACCAAAAAAACAATATATGTATATGAAATAACGGAAATGTATAAACAAATAGCACAGTATAATAAACCTTAGCACAGTATAATAAACCCATATATAACTTAAAATCTGTTTGAAAATGTTGAGTGCATAATGTTTAAATATACATATATTTTTTGAGCCATTATGGTATATTTAATAATCACAATACCAAATATAAGTGATATTGAGCAAAAAAAAAAGGAAACAGTTGTGGCTACAGAGCACGTATTGTCAAAGCTAGAAAAACCCGTTTACCAAGTAAACGTTACAAAGATATTTAGATAGTTTGTTTACCTGTGGATCAATACTTGTAGGAACTGGATGTGCCTCATCGATGCACAGATCTGAATCCGAGTCTGTTCGCCTGAGTGTGTTATCCTGTAAATAAACTTTTGATACATCTCTGGCTTTACTAGATTGGGATTTTTGATATGGTGGATGTACATTATGATTAGATTAATGAATCTAATCTTTTTTAATCTACCTAATGCTAACTCGCTTGAGGGATACCTATATACATAGTGTTATATTATATAATTAGTGCAATTAAAATCTTGAGGCCAATTCTTCAGTAAGTCTTGATCTAACTATTATTATTATACTTAAAGCGGATATGCGTATTTATTGTATAATATTCTAATATTTAATACTTAAAAAATATGTAATTTTTTCTTAAACGATCTAAACAAACAATCTATTAATCACATAAGTAGTTGTCCCATCTCTACCCATATCACTAGATCCAGTAGACGAGGTGATTACTTCAATCGTTTACTTCCTGAACAAATTTGCACTTACTGCTTGTGTGTACTGATGTGTCGTAGTCAGCACCCTTGCTAGGGGGCTCATGAATGCGGGCAGAGTCTCCGTAAGGGGCGGGCGCGCATGCGTGAGTAGCGGCTTTAGCAGCTTGGAATCAACCGCGCCCCATAACCGCGCTAAGCGAGCCTTTTGACCGGTGCCTCCCTCGTCGCCGCGGTCCCGTGGGGTGTCCTAACAGCACATAGGTATATAATTAATTTTCCACCTCTGGAGAGAAAAAATTAAAAAAGATTATTTAAGTTGTGGCCATTTTGTACGAGGCATTTCCCTAAGAACTTCAACTCTCCTTGCAGTTAGAACCAGCGTATTATTACTGTAAACATGACGTATGTACGGATTAGGTAAAATAATTTTACATTGATTTGGAAAACTTGTAAAATTTTAAGATATTTGGACGCAAATGTGACAAAAAGTGTCTTATTGATCAAACTTTGATTAAAACAATAGGGATGTTGACACTAATAATAAGTTTGTTATTTTGTAATTAAGTTATTGATGTTTAAAAAATTGAAATCATATTTTTTTATTTAAATAACTATTGTAAACTTAAAAAAAAGATTACAAAAGGCTTAAAAGTAACTATTATCACGTGACTGCAAACACCATTACGTCATTAACCGAGAAACAAGCTGACAGCTGTTAGTTGGTATCATAATATTGACTACGTTTATACTTATACTACTCTTTAGAGAACTATCAGTTTAACGGTTAGTGACGTAATTAAACTCATTTGGAAGATGCGAGTGTTTTAGCGGGAAATTTAAAAGTAACTGTATTTTTCTTTCTTATTTTTTTTTTAAATAGAATATTATTTTTTGGGTTAAGTAAATAGGGCCTTAGCTATAAAATAAGAGCAGTTACGAAATTTTGTCAACATCCCTATTCTGATAATTAAAAAAGTTAGAGTTAATGTCACCAAAGAAAGCCGCTTCATATTCTAATTCATAGACCAAATCGAATTATAATAAATACCTTCTACCAAATACTAGATAACAGATCATATAATTAATTCTATGTGTCTTCGGAGAGCAGAAAAATTCCATAACAAGGATCGTTTACTGTTATTTTGTTTTAGTACAAGTATTATTTGTGTATTTGTTTATATTAGCGATATAGCGACTTTCTATGGTGACTAGAGGTTGTCAACAGGTGGTGTAGTCACTAACTGTTAAAGAATAAATTTCAATAAAAACTATACTAATTATGTGGAAAAATCTACTATTGGATTTAATGTGGTCCGGATATTTATTATTTTGCAGTGGCTCTTTGGCAATTATATTATTATCATCAATTATGATGCTTCATCTAATTTAATTTAAAGCAAAAAATCAATTTATCCAAAACACAAATAGATCCAAATAGATTTATAAATAAGCACCAAATACATGCATCACTAATATGGTAATTGGCAAAGTTCTATTAAAATTATTATTCTAGATTAGAACAAATAAATCGGTAAAGACAAAATGTGAAAAAACAAAGTTATCCTCTAAGGGTTCTTTTCTTTTGATTGAGGAACGGAACCCTAAAAACGACAGTTCTGTAAAAACTCGTTTCGTGACACCTTTAATCAACATCTTTACATTGTCAACTACCATATTATATCGCAATTATTTAAATACTTCACGCATGTGAGTGGTAAGTAGTTAAATAGGAGTAAATTATTTATTGAATTATTACATACTTCGATACCGTTTAGTTCCCAAGGCATAACCACTTCTTTTGCTCCTTTAGCCCACTTAACTATCATGCGGCCTCTCTAGATATTAAAAGAAAATCAAAGAAAGCAGTAAAGTAAAATATCATGCACAACGCAACACTACATATTATCATTTTGTATCCATATTATTTATTACATGACATGTGAAACTTTGGAATAAACGGGTTTCAATCAAGTCCGAAAATTGTAATAAGTTAATATATTCAACGCAATATTCAATGACTGAACTGTTGGTCTAGTGGTTACTGACCCTGACTGCTAAGCCAGAGGTCATGGGTTCGATTCCCACCCAGGACAAACAATTGTGTGATGAGCACGATAATTTGTTCTATGTCTGGGTGTAATTTATCTACAATATGTATGTATTTAGAAATATATAAGTATGTTTATCAGCAGTCTGGTTACCATAGTACAGGCTCTGCCTAGTTTGGGATCAGACGGCCATGTGTGAGACGTGTGAAGTTAAAAAAAAAGCTAGCTAAAAAAGTTAAGGTTTCAATCATATTCTACCGTGTATGTAGATAATTCATATACATAAATGGATGTTATTTCATTTTTTAGAAACAATACATAGTGCGAGCTATGGGTTAACAAGTTAGTAAAAATGTATAATTATGTAAGACTCGTGCCATAATATGGAATGCGTGCATTTATTTGTTAGTCTTACTGTCGCTCTGTCGCAACTGGCTGATTGCGTTGAGTCCATGTTACGTAGGCCGAAACCTATGTCAGCGTGCTGGACAATAAATAAACTTTATTGACGCATATATGTAATGAAGAGGCAAAACAATAGCCTTCGCCTAAGGGAGGGCCATCCAAAGAAGAAATACTATGAAAATTCACATCAATTTGCCTTTCATAAATATTTGTTTTTTATTGAAAAAAAAATATCAATAAAAATACTTTTTCATTGACCGAGCGAGGTAATTTTATAATAAGAACTTTGTGAAACTCATCCTGTAATTCGTCCGTCCAACCCGTTTGATGAAAGTAGTCAATTGATAAAAGTTTACACCACAAAGAGCGTGAATAAAAAAAAATTACAGATTACATTCGCTCGCTCAATTTATCGTTTCTGAGATGCACTTAGGCACATATTATAAACAGATTGTTGTATATTCTCATAGTAGTTCAACAACAACGTAAAACACATACAGAATAAGATAGAAATTCATTATAATGTACCTACTCAAAACATCAATATGATTATTATCAACTTTCGTAGTGTAGTGTTAGCATGTTACGTTCGAATACTGAAGAAGATTTAGACGGTGGATGATAGAAAGCAAATGAACAAGATGTATGAACGTCCAAAGCGCGTGTAAAACGTAACTCTAATGTTTACGTACCGGTTGGCTGAAGTCCGTGGCCTGGTAGAGCTGCGTGAATAACGTTTTATTAATTACATGCACCAACGACCGGATATGACCTTCCTAAGCCTATGGACGTACGAATGAAAGTGTGTTGTTTGCCCAACAAATCATCTTACAGTGCTTGAATGATGAATATACTGACTGTTATTATACAAAATATTACTGGCTTTGAATAATATTAGAAATGAAAGTTTGACTGAAATTTAAACACATATTTACAGCAGGGTAGTATTTGTAAGTATGTTAAAATTATTTGTTGAATTTGACCTAATTATAAATTCAGCAAGTAATATTATGTTATATATTACATACGAATGGCATCAATAGATTCTAGAAAGCAGAACAAAACCAATAGCTTCTTTGTTGACCTTCTGTAGATGATTAAGATTTTCAATGTTGTCTTTCGTACTGCAGTATCCATACCTACCTATTTTGATATTTATACAAAGAGAAAATAAATCGAAGAAAGAAGTGTAAAGCAGAAAATAGTCACAAAGAAAGCAGAAGTGTATTTAAGACAAATACAAAGAAAAGCTATACGAAAATTATTGTGCACTACGATTTGTTAATAAGCGACAGGTGTATTTACTCATTTCAACTAGAAAACTTGCAATTTTAAATTTGGAATTTCATTTTATGATTACTTCAAATGATGTTCACATCATAATCAGAAATGATGATACAAATGGTCCAAGTATACCGAAAGTATTTTTATCAATCTGTTGATAGTGGTTGACTTTATATACTTCTAGTAGAAAATAGATGAAAAGGGGATGGACGTTCTGGTATCAGTCAAAAAATAATATCCAACAACGGTTAACGTACAATTAAAAATGTAGTTACTTAAAACAAGTTAGTTCACTATGTTACATCTTTTGATAAGGTCTTTACAGATTTGGCCAAATACTTAAACAGTGATGGAAAAAAAGCATTAGGTCCTATTTCACATTCATCCGTTTTCATTTGTTGCTTATTCCAATGGATATTGAAAACGAATATACTATTACTTATGGCTATAATTTAATGTTAATGTAAAAGTTTCATATTTTGTGTTTTCATACGGTATTCAAAGTTTGACTGCTACCAGCCCGCGCGCGTAAAACCATCCTCCTTGGGTAAAACGCCTGACTACACTACTTAAGTTTGTAATTATAAAATCCGATGCAATTAAAAGTAAAATATTTTATGTGTACATAAAACAGTAGGATAAAACTTACGCTTCTGACATCCCGATATGGTAAGGCATCATTCTCATCGTTACCACTTTGCCTGTGAATAAATGACATGCAAACTTTACTAATGTTGTATTGCTTTTCATGGATGAAAAGTTTTTGAAAGAAAATAGTTGTCTATCATATGGCAAATATGACTATGAGAAGGACTGGAAAATTTAACTAAGAGCTTAATGACCCATTGCATTATAAACCAGTCACGGTGACTTACGATTTTAATTTCATAATATCTCAGGATATTAAACATTTCTTTTTAAAGTTACACTGATAGCTTTTCAGTGTATTCAATTTTTCAATACAAAATTTCATTTAAAAAGTAGAATATCCAGTTATTAACAACAGTCATTAGAGTCGACGATCATCCGTTATATTGAAAATGATTGAAGTACATGGGCGACCGAGCTTTGCAATGCTTGGCGTTTTCTTGTTTTAAAAAATCGTGTTTTCGAAAATACTTATTTAAACAAACTTAAGAAGCAAAATCTTATCTAAATACAAAATTTGATCCAAATCATTAGGGCCGTTTAGACACACAAGAATTGCTCTATAAAAAGTTATTAAATAGATAGATATTTGGCTTATTAATTACCCGGTTGGTATGCGGAAGTACGCAAGTGCGTGTGTAGCGGCACCACCTTGTAGCACTACCGTCGCTATCACAATCATCGAAGTAGTCGTCAACATAGCTTGTCGCGCTTCCGACACTGTGTTACGGATAGCCAGGGCAAATGACATAGCACCTCGTAGACCTGTTAGGCAAAAATACGAATATATATTAATTTAGACTTGCAATTATTCATCACAACAATTTGAATGTCACATGTATTTAACAAACAAAAATTTTATATTATTATTTTACGAAAGTAAAGGTGTGGTGTGACCAACTTCAAGTAATAATAATACATATTATTATTACTTGAAGTTGGTCGCACTAGTTGTGCACCCGACTAGTTGCGGTTCTGATAAGGAGCCTTTATCGAGGAGTTAAGTATCCTGTACAGATGCAGTGCAGTGGACTTAAAAAAAAACATATATTATATGTAATTACAATTGTATATCCATTGTTAGTATTAAAAAAAAATAGGTATAGACCTTACACCTCTGCAAATAAGTTGGTTAAATTACTGTACTCATTTCTACACAAGGGATACCTAATATTTTCTCACAAGTCTTAGCGTTTAATAGCGCGAGCTGTTGCCACTTTTATAATTTTAGTTGGAACCGATCACATTATCTGATGCTACTTTAAAAACGTACTTATTACTTATAAATGGTTAGATTAAGGACTATATAAGGCTATATTTACTAAATCACGAGTAATAAGGGAAAAACATTACCAGTGAATTTAAAAATTTTAAAAATACGTCAATTGCTTTTTTTAAGTAAGTGAAGATATTTGTTTATAAAATTAGTGACTTTTTTGTTTGGAGATAATGGACATAAATCAATGCAATAAATACAGACCACCAAAATACAGATCAATGCAATATATACGTTGGATTCGGTTTGTATAAATAACCGTCCAAGAAAGAAATGAATGTATTTAGTAAGACAAGGCATACAACTGACTGTATAAAACAATAAAAGAAAAAAACAACTAAAATTATTTTTATGCCTAAAAGATTAGTTGTCATTCAATACTTAATCTTGTATTATTATTGTTTTAAGTGCCTAGAGTCACCTCGACCATTTCTGGCCTTTTGTAGCGCACTTTTGCTTTATAGTTCACTGCTCACACTTATGGCTTCGAGAAATCTCCAGATCCTATCAGCAGTGATTGTTTATATTTCCTGCGGTTGCATGCTGTGTAACCCTAGGTTAATGACCAATGGTAATTCAATGCACAGAATGCCTGGGAGCCACGGAATCCGCATTAGATACAAAGATATATCTGAGAAGATTACCTTTTCCAGATTTAAAGGCGTGTTCTTGTTTGTCAATAGCTCCGTTTTATAATAAAATATTTATTTTACCATCACAACACTTTTCGACAGCCATTTCATACTTGTAACTTTACATAATTCAAATTTTAACTTTATAAACCACTTAATTCTGTAGGGCTATGTCTATTTTGAACTTTTTATCCACAAGTGATTTTACTTATATCGCAGAGTATATCGTGATGTGTAGAAGTATCAGACGCTAAGACTTTTGATAAATTTTGAAGAAACCAGACTACCAAATGAATTTATAACACGATACGATACCTGAGAAAAACAGCATGTGCTGGAAATTCATTGGTATTGGCGGTTTGCGTCCTAGATTGAGGAGGAACGATAGCGGATAAATGTTGACTGCACGCCCCAATATAGACGTTATCTGCAATACGGCTAAGGAAATAATGTGCATAACTTTGCTTTGTTCGGTCTTTTACATAGTTTATCCCACTAATATTATAAATGTGAAAGTTTGGATGGATGGAGGGATGTTGTTACTCTTTCACGCAAAAACCACTGAACCGATGGCGATGAAACTTGGTATGTAGATGCTGGAGACCTGGATCTTAATCAATAAAAGTAAGCCTATGCCTTAGCATAGGCTTACTAGTGCTAGTGCTAGTCGATTATACAGCAATATCCCCATGCAGGTACGAGTTGATTTCAAAAACCATACTACTACGTAACATACGTACTTTTCTAATTAATTTCAAGCATATACCTAAGCTAAGGACCTATTCTTCTGCAATTGTTATGTTGAGAAGAGGTTACTACTATCGATTAAGGTCACGCTCCTTTCCTCCTAGGGTCGTAGCGTGAAGTTACATTGCCTATCATTTTCGTCAATAAATACTCTATGCAATACAAACAAAAATATTCAAAGTGATAGTTCCAGAGATTAGCGGCTTTAAACAAACAAGGAACTCTTCGGCTTTTTTTTTTTAAAGAGGTCCCGCATTAGGAATATTCCTGTGTCGCGCGGCTTCACAAACACTCAAACAACGGACACAAAGAACACCCAGACTCGGGACAACTATATGTGAACCACACAAATTTTTGTCCCGTGTGGGATTTGAACACAACACTTGCCGCGGCGTAGCGGCGAGGTGATCACTTAAACCATTGCGCCATCCGTGCAGTCATTATTATATTAGTTTTTTTTTTGGCGTGTTTTCTTTGGCGGCATTGTCTGTTAATTAAAGGAAACTGTTTCAAATGATATGATAATAATAATTTTCTATGTAGCAAAAGGATACAAAACCAGCAATGATGAACCACGGATCAAAGTGATGTTTTGGGAACGTGAACATAGATACTCCTATGTATGTAAATATGAAGTTTTCTGCTAAAAAGTTAAGGAGTTCGAACAGCTGCTTTGTTCGGTTGCGGGAGTCCGACGACAGGTTGTTGTATGTGTAATGCGCTTGACATATACCGCAGAATAGTACGGCCACCACACCTGAAAACATAGATTTTCATTCATGTTAGACGAGTCCATGTTCTAAGCGAAAGCTGCAGATATAAGGTAGTTGTTTTACGTGGTCTGAAAACCTATAAGTTACCATATAAGGATATATGGTAACTTATAGGTTTATAGGATAACTAAGGAGTTATACCGGTCGGCGCCGGTGTTGATTTGAGGGCATTGGTTCTTGGTTCACTATCGTATTTAAGTTGGACGATTGCATATTTTAAAGCTAAATCTACATCATTTCGCCGATGCTCACTTAGATATTTAGCTAACTCCTTGGAGAATAAGTAGTTAGTATTTCATAAATAAAAATTACTGTAACAATTTCTATAAAACTGCAAAGTCAATCTCATATAATTTTCGTAGACAACAAAATTTCCTTAGGTAATTTTTTATAAATTTAAAATGCCGACGTAACTGGGTCTACTATTAAAACGACATAATATGGTCTTGAATTATAATAGCTAGGCAGAATACATGAACCAATCAGGGTCCAGTAATGTATTATATTATACGGCCTTCCAAGTGATGACACAATAGAGTTAGCGATATTTTTCTCAGTAATAAATTGAATTAATGTTAGTCTCGTCAGTACATCATCCACATAGTTAATACTTTTATTGTGTTTATGTTGCATAGGGTTTGAAGTTTTCAATTAGGTAATAAGATAGTTTTCTATGGTTAAAATACATAGTATAAAAATTCTCATAAAATTAAGTAAGGCTTAAGACTATGAAAAACTATATTCCTTACTGTTTTCAAGTTTCTTATTATTTTTTAATTGTTAAACCAAATATTAAAAGTAAATAATAATATTAACTTCACACATTTCACACATCTCACACACGGCCGGCTGATCCCAAACTAGGCAGAGCTTGTACTATAGCAACCAGACTGCAGCATACATACATATTATAGATAAATTACATCCAGACACAGAACAAATGACAGAATGACACATGTTCATCACACAATTATTTGTCCTGGGTGGGAATCGAACCCACGACCTCTGGCTCAGCAGGGTCACTAACCTCTAGACCAACAGGCCAATTAAAATGATTTAAATTAATAGTTAGGTCTGACGTCATAACACATTATTTCATACTTTCTACAGAACAAACTGTTTTGACGTTTAGTAAATTACTGTATTATTGTGCCAGAAATATGTTGGCCGACTGATATTAGAGAAATAAAAAAGCAAGGCGAGCATCGTCTTATTCTTCATGTACACACCTATATACGATATCGTAAAGGTTATGAATTAAAAAAAAATATATATAAGCACAGCCGACTCTTAAAAAGAGCCGAACTCGCTCCAAACTAAAATTTATTATATTTTATTTATTTAATTCATTGCATAAGGGTTACATTTCCTTAAGAAGTATTCAGAATATATAAAGTTAATTCTATACGAAATAAAGCCGTTTTCACATTACCTGTAAGTTCGCAGACTTCAGCGATGAGAAACGCGGCGTATGACATAAGCACGAAGAGCGCAGATTCGAGTAGCGGCCACTCTCGCACGTGAGTGAACTTGGTCATGTGCATGTCAGTTAAGGCATCATTACATTCTATTTTTATATATACCTACGTTACTACACGTGTAAGTTACAGCTGTTGATATTAATAGCAGCTAGATACCCACTCCACTACCTCGAGGTAATCCTACCTCAATTGAAAGACAGGGCGACGAGCCGTTAGAAATTTAGTTAGGCTGTTATTCTTTTTAATTCAATATTTAACAGATTACGTGTTTTTAAACAATGCATTTATAATTTTACTTGTCTAATCTATAATATTATTTAATCTATATAAATAAAATTAAATGATGTTCGTTGGTAAGCGCATTATTTGAGAATGGCTCAACAGATTTTTCAAATTATTCTAAGATTCAAAATAACGGTAATAGCACGAACTAGATTTTCAGACAAAGAAAGGCTTTCCAAAAATAGAACATTATGGAAAACTGAAAGTGTTATTTTCAGTTTCAAAACACAAATCGACAAGACAGTCCGTCAGTTAGTATGCAATATTTATAAAAGGATATCAATGCCGTTAAACAGCCCATGAGAGCACCAATCAGTAGAGACAGGCTGAAGATTCCAATGAAATCTCCAATAGCGGCCAAAAATGCCGTCACTTTGAATCCACCATCTTTGGAATACCTAAACTCGTAGTTTTGTATAGCACTGAAACAGAAAACAATAAGTCAGAATATAAAATACAAATATCATCGTCCACAGCCGTCTGCCAACACTCTGTTGTATGTTAATGTGAAAATGATTTGATTTAGTACATTCAATCATTTTCACGTGAATTGTAAGTATTTAGCTACTTACTAAGAAACTATCATTGAGAACTATGCTACCACCATTTGTGAAATTGAAGTTTTTGTGCGTTACAAGTTAGTGCAACGAGATACCACTAAATATGTCAGCGGGTAATTCATATGTGATTTCTAGAAAGTCAAATAGCCTATAGAATAGAATAAACTTTATTGCACACCATTAAAATATTGCTTACAGTGAGTACCCAAAATTTATATATATATAAAGGGCGGCCTTATCGCAAAAAGTAATTGGTTCCAGGCAACCTTAGGGTGAGATTTTTCTCACTCGCGTGTTAAAAATGATCAGATATGTATTAAAGAATCTAATGGGTAGGTTTTGACGTTAGAAACAAATAAAGAACGTATTTCAATTCAGAGGAATCAAAATGTCAAGTTTAATAAAAATCTTTTTAACAAAAAAAAACAAAACGACGAAAAGAACCAAAAAGCCAAAAATAAATAAACCTCTTAAGTCTCGAGTATTCAGCTTATTTAGATAAACTATCAATTTTTATAAACTTATTTTGAGTCGGCGCCAAACAACAAACTGATTAATTATCTAAATTTAAATGTTCCTACGTAGAAATGGAGTCTATATCTCATACATACCTATAAACATATACAATATAATTAGATAGGTAATACAGTGATACAAGTGTGCGTTTTATAGGCGCTGTCTAATAGGTAGTTAGGTACTTCTATTTTTTTAAAACAACTCCCGCGGGGCGCGGGTAATTATTTTGTGTTGCGGGGAAGATTTAAAAACATAAAATTAACGGACACAAAGCACATCGAGACTCGGATCGACTTTCTGCATATCATTCCAATTAGAGATGAAACAGATAGCGGATATCCAGCCAAAATTTGAGGCCAGATTGCAGGATATCCGGCCGCCGGATATCTATCCAAATATTGTAATTGCCTATCCTGGATGTAGAAAGTAATGTCACGTTGCTGCCTTAACAATAGAAAAAAGATGAAAATGACCAAACAACTTCTTATTTACCATGGTTGCTTCGTTAGATGCTGCATTTTAGACAGTCTGTTCAACGCCTTAAGTCAATGTAACTATTCGACGCAACATTATTGAGAAAACCTATGTAAAGGTTAATAAATCGATCGTTGGACGATTATGTTGGAATTTATAAAAATGCCTTGCGACGAGTCCTTCAGTAAAAAAAAAAGTAGAGATGATAAGATAGAGTCCGAGGATTAAGCACGATCCTCCGAGAGATAAATTTATGCGAGTAGCGCTAGCGAGGCCGTGCTACCGGTTTGTAAAGTGGCAAAGCAGGAAAAGAATACTCTGCTGTTCACAAGAACAACAAAAACACGACTGAACAATGTTACCACAATGACTTCACGAGTAAAAATATTCCATCCGCTGATTGTAATTATGATCCAAAAGTATAGGTATACCCAAAGATATTTTTGATCGAAACTGAAGCAGTATTATTATTTTATAGGAAACTCGATCCTGTTGCATACAAAAATGTATGTGGGTTTGATGTGTTAGTAACAGTCCCGTGTCCCATATTCTAGTTAATAGTATGATATCTCAATAATTAAATTTAAAAAAGTATCACCGACTTCAACGCGCCTAAATCATGATAAATTGTAATGAACATTAATTATTCATTTATTTATTAATTTTTTTATTTATTACATTGTAACAAACTTAGGGGTTGAATATTTTCTTCCAATTTTAATTGGACTAACCTTGAGTAGGTATAAACAATTCAATTAAAAAAATTATAATTAAAATCGGTTCACGAATTGCGAAGATATCGCGTAACATACATACAAAAAAAAGGCAATAGAATGGAGCATCTCATTCTTTGTAAGTCGGTTAAAAATAGCTATAAATTAAATTCTTTTATTTACTTATATTTATATATTAAATTTATTTAATTATAATATAAGTCTATCTAGATACAAAGGAATGATTAAATAATAGCGTCAATAAAATGTTATCTATTTATTTAGTACATTTTATTAGTAGGTACAAGTGTTAACGATACAATTTACGATTAGCTACATGTCCGTGCCTTGTTTTATGTTTTGTGTACTTTAACCAAACTAACTGATTGTGGTACGAACAGAGAAAGAGAGTATTAAAATAGATGCAGAGCATTTATATCATTAATGGTTTTTATGTCTAAGATCCTAACGTTATTATCAGAAATATTAACATTTTCGAGGAAGAGAAAGTACATGCTGATATTTTCTAGAAGATTTCGTTGCAGAAATAAAAACATTAAAATAGATTAATACTACTTATATTATTCTATATTGCAAGTGAGCTTTTCCCCGTCTGTTCGTTAGCTTCCTATATCATAAAAAATTATATTGTTGGTTTACCTACTTACATTGATTTAACGAGATATCAATAAAATAAAAGGTTTACTGATTATATCATAATTTACTAATTTCCTAATCAACTCGAACTTTCCATTAGTATTATCGTCAAATTATCAATAACCTGATACTGAGTGATGTAAAGAATGTTGGGCGAATATTTATCTCCAGTGTTCGCGAATGCGAATGTTGACTTCTCAGGTCGGCTTTTATCGATCCGAGGTACAAATAGAAATTAAAAAAAAAAGATTAGATAATCACTACATATTATAAAACAAAGTCCCCCGCCGCGTCTATCTGTCTGTCTGTTCGTGATAAACTGAAAAACTACTGAACGGATTTTCATGTGGTTTTCACTAATGGAAAGAGTGATTCATGAGGAAGGTTTAGGTGTATAATTTGTACCCGTGCGAAGCCGGGGCGGGTTGCTAGTAAAAAATATTTTAGATTTCATTGCGAATGAAGACTTGTGTCCTAAAACGACTAATCACAGTAAGGAAAACTTGGGCTCCAGTGCCATTACATTATTCACGTGAAATTATATACTATTTAAAATCCGTTTTGTTTATTTTTCTAAGTACAGCTAGCTAAATGTTTAAGTATCCGTCACTAATTACTAGTATATCGCATCTCCTCACGAATAGTGTCATGACTAAAAAAAAAACCGGACAAATGCCAGTTCAATTCGCGCACTGAGTTCCGTACAACCTTGTTGTTGATAGTTCGTCCATCTCGGAAATCGTACGTACGTTTGCGCGAGCCAACTTAACCTTGCCGTTCTAGAAATACTCCCTATGTATAGGGAGTAAAAATAATATTTTTGCACCATTTAATTCAGACTATTTACTAATATACAAATAGTTTAATGATATCACCCTAAATTGCTTTAGGGTTATGAAATTATTTTGGGTTATGAAGCTATTCGTAAAAAAGTGCCTACTTAACATTATTATGTTTCAGTATGGCGTAAAACCTTACATTTATTAATGAATTAATTTATAACTTTCTCTCAAATGAAAAAAAAAAATGCCATATAGTCAAATTGCAATAATAATTACCCGCTAAGTACCAAAGCCACGGCGTCATTCAGAACGCTCTCGCCAAATATCATCGCGTATAAATTAACATCCACCTGAAACAATAGTTACTTTTTACGGATACCTCGTCGCTACAATTCACTAACAACAACCTTCATAAAATTAACATACTACGTGAATCAGCAAATTTAAATTAGGATTGTCAAAATGCTGTTTCATGGGTGGCAACGGGATCATGGCGGATTGGATTGAATCTTTTCACCCCATAGAAAGAGTGCCTACCTACTATACACGTCTGTATAAAGTATGTGTAACTATTGTATCATTTTATTTTTTGACGATCCGATAATTAAAAGTACAGGTTCTTTTAAGAATCTAATCATACATCATATTTAAACATTACAACCTTTTTGAAAAAGAGGATGCTTGTGGAAACCCTACTAATTTAGAAGCAGTCTTGAACTCTGCTAAAAATACCTCGGTTTTTTTATCTCCTACCAGTCCATTCATTTCAAACATAGTCATCATTCAGTTTGACTTAAGTAAAAGCGCCTTCTAAGGCAATTCGAAATTAAAGAACTTTCGGAAAAAGTGAGACAGGACTTAGAAGCGTTTAAAGACCTGGGGATTAACATGTCTGAAAAAGATGGACTGAGGGAAACTGTTGCAGTATAGAGAGTATAGTCGTAATGGCAAACACTCGCCTCAATTCAAATTACATACATTGACAGAGTTTTAGACACAATGTGTTAAAATCCAAAATGATCATAGTACAATATGTATAACATTGTTTATGATAGTGATAGTTTGTGAAATATAAATATTATCTGTAAAATAATATCAGTTATCATAAACCTTGCTTATGCGTCATCACCATTACCTACTTAGTATATACCTAACAATAACTGGTCCTCACTCATCACATCATATAGTTTTTTATTTATTGTTTTTTTTAATCTAAAATGTGTATTGACTTTAACTTACCTTTAATTGGGAGAATATAGCGAGCACAGTCAGAGGATCGGTGGGTGATATCAGTGCACCAAAGTATAAGGTGTCTAGAAAAGTAAAACTCGATGCAAGGGACGCTGGCATCAGTTGGACGCAGCCGTACATCAGAGAACCGATAACCAGAGCCGACAGTGCTGTACCCACCATTGCAAACGTCAAAATGGCACCCAGATTACGGAAGAAATATTTCTGCAAAAATTATATATAATATGTACCATTTTCTTTTCATATAATGTTTATTACGCATGTCTACACATAAAGTCCTACTATTGTTACATTTATAATGTTTGAGGTTTATATTTTCCTCCTTTTAAGTTATTAATAACGTGTAATAATAACTTGACAAATCTCACACACGGCCGTCTATTCCCAAACTAGGTAGAGAGCCTGTACTATGGTAAGCAGACTGCCGATAAACATATATACTTATATATTTCTAAATACAAACAAATTACCTAATACAAATGTGTATTTAAATACAAATAAATTACACCCAGACACAGAACAAATGATCATGATCATCACAAAATTATTTGTCCTGGGTGGGAATCGAACCTATGACTTCTGGCTCAGTAGATATTAAAAATTACACATGTAGGTAATAACAGTAGGTAAAATACATTTTCCTGATTAAACTAGAAAGGTATGATCGTTAGCGAGTGGTGGGAGTTGAATACCACCCGGTATACTTAATCCTAACGGTAAGGACAAAGGCGAATATGAATCTGTTTGTTTGTTACGTATTCACGTCTTAACTACTCAATCGATCATAATGAAATTTTACATATACGTCGTCAGGAAAGTAGAAAGGTCATAGGGTACCTTTCATCCAGAAAAACGTACTGTTCCCGAGAGATAGAAAAATAACTTTTAAGTTGCGGGCAAAAGAGACAGCATCTCGAACTCTTCCTAAGAAGACAATACACAGGAACATCCATCAACAGATAGGCAGAGAATAAAAGATCGGCTATCCACTCCGCCGCCAACTTACGCAACCAATCAAAACTTATAGCTTTCACCCCCTCTAAGTAAGAAAGGATTCCAAGATTTCACCACATAACAAAGAGAGTCATGATTCGACTACCTATGAAAGCTGTAGTGGATCTCACGATGGTCTTTAATTTATTTTGGGTACAGTATTTTTCCACTTATGTAAACTTTCAATAATTACCAAAGACTGAGTCCAACGGACAGTCTGTGTGCACCTGGACAAAAGACTGACCTACGCGAAACACATTAGGACCAATCGAGACGAGCTATACGTGCAGTTCAGAGATATCATCAGATCAAAACTGATCTACTGACATTAAGCTTCAGGGAAGTGTGTGACGTCAGATTAGCCATCATGCATAGAACATAGAATGGTTTCATAAGAACAATAGCCTATGAACAGTATTAGATCACTAACTCAGAGAATCATAGGTCACTGAATACCAGCAGCGTGAAAGAAGAAATAAATATAGCAGGAAACAACCACTATCACTTATTGTAAAAATAATAATATAAAATAACATGATATTCAACCTTAATTAGAAATATTGAAAGATGAGTAATGGCTCCCATTAAGGAGCTATCTAGACACGTTAGGCAACTGCAAAACCTTTCGTTTGCAACTGACTGCAGATGGACAAAGAAATGGGATTGGCATCCCATTTCTTAATATTAATAAAACAGACCTACAACCAATTACCTTTTTATAGTTCAAGTAGTGTTTCTACTAGATTGTCGTGTACTGATTACAAGAAAAATAGTCCAAAAATTCCGTCATCTCAGAACCTTGAGAAAATGATTTTTGTATGTAAAAAAATAGTTCGCCAAATTTTAGTGCCACCTGAAAAAGATCTTACTACTCCTTTTGCACATAAAACGTCTTATGAAGCAATTTGTGAAGGCTTGAGATAAACAAGGCAAAGAATTAAAGTATTTAAAAACAGTATTCCCATCTTTGTCTGAAGCTAAGCTGAAGGAAGGTATTTTTTGTTGGATCAGACATCCGAAATCTTATGAAAGACGATAACGTCGATGGGAAACTGACACCTTTCGACCTGGGTATAGTATAAGTATACTGTGAGGACAGGATTTTAAGTTATTTGAGCATATAATAAACAACCGCGGTTCAAAAAATCTCGTGAGCGATACATCTGTTGTAATTGTTAATAAACTCATAAGAAATTTGCAACTCAACTCTTCAACAAAATCTTCCATTCCAGCTCATAGATCACCATTAAATTATACTTTGATGGGTTCAATTAACGCTGCTTAAAACTGCATGCTTCTCGAAATATGTTGAAAGTTATCGCGGTAAGTTATCATCTTTCAAAGAAGAAGTATTCGATTTCAAATCAACCACAAAAACCCCAGGGAAGACAAAGAAGAGCGAAATAAGTTAAATGTTTTTCCTAAATCATCGTCACATGGCACCAAAATACGTCCTAATCAAAATTATTTAGGTATTTACATTACTGTAGAAGTTTAGTTAGACTAACGAGTTTATTTTTCACTTTTCAGTTTCTCTTTAATTTTTTGTTAAAGAGTTACTATTTTTTAGTTTTTGTGGCTAAAACAATCAACTATAAGTCTCCGTTATGTTGTAGTATCATTAGAACTACATATGTGTGCTAAGTTTTAACAAAATCAGTTCATAGGAGAAAATTCAATGGGTAAAGAATTATTCGTCCCCTATTTTTCCACCCTAAGGGTTGAATTTCTTTTTTTAATTTAAATGGGACCAATTTGGAAGTATGCCCTATCCAATAAAAAAAGAATTATCGAAAACGGACTACTCTGTAAAAAGTTATGCGGGGTCATACATAGAAAATATATTTATACAGGTCGAGTTGAGAACCTCCTCTCGTCTCGTCCGTTAAAAATACAATGTGCGAATGGACTCCTATATACGACGAAGCATTCGTCCGAATAAAAAACATTTTAGCGTCCGATTTAACGTTAGCACAGTTCAACCCTAAGGCTAGGTTAATATTAACTGAAGACGCGTCACCGACAGGGTTAGGAGCTGTTCTATCTCAGATAGGCGATCAGGGGTTGGAACGGTCTTACGGGAAGGACACTGCCATCAGCGGAAAAAATTACGCACAACACACTCTCAAGTTTCAGAAAGCTTCTGCTGTAATGTATGGTCCTGAAAGTAATGGATTAATTAGAATACGTCTAGAGTCAAAAAAAAATAATGCCTGCGTTTGACACACAAAAAAGTGTTTCGCCTATTGTAAACCCCAAAATGTAAAATATGATTACTATTATACGTACAAATGTAGTTTGTTTTATTAAACATTTTAAAAGCATTATTTTTTCTCTATAAAATCTGAATGAACACATATTTTAACAATTTAAATAGATTTTCGGAACTCTTTACAAACGCCTAATTTTAGCATTTTTTCAAACTTTGGTGTCTTTGGGGCACTCTTAAATAATTTATTAAGTTGAATATGTTTATTTTAATGTAATCGAAAACCCACAGAGCAACTTTTCTGCAGCGGCCAAATTGGCAGAGCCGAAAACAAAATTTTCACTCCACCCTACTATATGTGTGAACCAACTTTGAACAGAAAAATCAATCACCCCCATTTTTACCTTTAGGGGTTAACCTTTTTTCGAATTAAAATGGTTATACTCTATCCAATTATCCAATAAAGAATCAACAAACTTGTCAATAAACAAATATTTATATACATGAATATGTCTATTATATAAATACAAAAAACTACCTGTTTCTCCCTGTTCTAGAACCCTTAGCAGGGCTACATCACTCGCTCGAGATCGCGTTGTATTTACCTACCAGTTTAGCAAACCGTCGACGGTACAAGTGTCAGTAGGGGCGACAACGCGTAGATGAGAGCACGCACGGCAGGATGGTATTTTCGGTAAATAAAAACAGAACGCCAAATCGAACTTACTATGCAGTGGACGTGTTTTGTTATTGCTAAATGTATTAATTATGTTAAATTACGTCATTGGTAGATGTTAGTAATCTGTTAAATCCTTTAAAAATAAGTCGCAAAAATGGTTTTAATTATTACTTTTTTGTTGATATAATTTAAAAAATACTTTAGGTGTTTATACTTTACTCGCCTCGCCGAAATTAAACTAGGACCATCTATAATAATAAGGCTAGAAAATAAGGAAGTGCTAATGAAAAGTAAAATATATATAGCGATTGAGGTATTTATTTGAGTAGGTAGGTAGTTTTTGTTATTTAATACTTTTGTATTGGGAACGTGCACGATCTATAGGTGGCAGCACAAATCGACACTAGAGCCATAGTGTGGTTAAAAATGAAAATTTTTAGACCTGTCATCGTGTTGCCGTCAATGTTTACATGAAATTTAAATCGTTTTTGTATGATTAAAATTATAAAATATAGGTTCTGGCCGATTAGAAATGATTGTCAGCATGGCCAGATTATGTCATAAGGCCAAAAACTATTCGAGCCCGATCATGTCTTAGAAGTAGAATAAATAGTTGGGAATCATGAAAATGCAGTAATAACTGGCAAAATTGCAGCTCAAAGATAAATTTCTAACGTTTATGATGTCAAAATAACTGTTAGGTATTTTCAGAACTCGGGATCTCTGTATTTTTTTCACGTAAATATTTTGTCTATATTATTATTTATGTCTATGTATGTGTAAAAATTAGAAGAGCAAATTGTAAATGTAAAGCAGTCCTACCTGAAAAATGTAAGCACATCTGAGCTTTAATTTACTTTATAAATTCTCCAGATAGCAATATCGAAAACCTATGAAGCACAACAGTTTGGTAAATCATCCCGCCGACAATTATTAGGCTTAACTTAGATATTTTTACAAATACCATTATTAGTAATTTCTAAATGTTTTTGAAACTCATCCTTACATGTTTTTTTACTGCATTTATCCACTTATGACGTTTATCACATAACCATGGAAAGTGAGTATATTCATGGGAAAGTAATAGAATTTTACACTATTTGATTTATTGTTATTTTCGAGTATGCAGAAATGCAACATTACATTTTCACTTAGTTAAATGTTATTTTTCATTTTTTCAATGTGATTATTTAAAAACGTGAAGTGTCAATATCAAGTATTGGTTACGTAAAAGATTTAGATTTGCGCCATCAGGTGGCAGAGCCTACGTCGTGCACGTTCCCTATAACATATGGAGCGCATATCATAAAACGGGTTGCCGAATCCGGGTGGAGGGACGTGCGGCGACGCTCTCGTACAATACAACCAGTGGAAGGTAGCAGACAGATAACTAAGTAGGTACCTAATGTCTTTAATGCTCCTGCTATCGCAATTTTTTTGTGTGGTATTCTCAAATTCGTATACCAGTCAGAGGGTTAATAGAGTTAATAGTTAATAGACTTTCATTGTAATAGCAAAAAAATTTCATAATTATATCTATGTACATATATGTCACCGTATGATTGTGAACATTGTTAGTGAATAAATTATACTAGCGCAACATTTTGTACGAGAAATAAAGTATTAGAGTTAAAAGAACAGTAGTTTAGACAAACTAACAGTACTCTTTTTTTTATTTGGAAACATTTTTTTGGGGTTTCTCACACAAACCAATATCTTACTGTCTGTTTAGGAATATTTTAATTACTTAAAAAAATTAAACACTTAAATTTCATACGATATAATGTTATAAATAACGTTATTTCCCCCTATGAAATTTTATAGAATGATAAATCATTATATCAACTCAACACTCATAAATTTGATTATGAAGTAAATAATCTATTTTATTATTTTTAGTCTTTCCTTTTGACGTGACAACGTCTTATAAATTGGTTTGCCGGGTGACACTTCAAGAAACTGCGTTACGCTCCGCTCACGTTATGCGCTCACAATGAGAGCGAGTGAGAGGCACGCGTCCCTTCCACTCGGGCATGGTTTTTCATCCTTCTTCCTACTATACGAATGAATATTCACATTAAAATTATTTTACCACTCAAAGTCGTTGTCACGTAAAACTTTCGCCCGTATACCGACTTTACAGGCAACCAATTTTTTTAATCATATTTGTACAACCCTAGAGTGTCCGGTTTTGCGCTTACACACTCTGACAAAAGTCGCGCGGTGAGCAAAGCATTCTCAACTTTCGAGAAGCTTAAATAAGATATATTTCTGCTTGTAGGTTGTAGCTAATGCCAGGTATTATTGTTTAAATTTTGTAGGCTATTATAAAGTAGGTATTTACGCTTTTGTATGGGATATCTGTTACGAAGTAACTGTTATTTTATCTGTGGCCATAGTACAAGTTCTACTTAGTTTGGGTCGAGATAGAGTAATGCCAAAAATTATGTGAATATTCGTTACATCACTAATATACATGTCAAATTGAGAACCTTCTCCTATTATTGTAAAGAAATCTGTACTCACCCTTTTGAGACAATATCCAGCATGGAATATAATTGGTGGTAAAATTATATTAAAAAATATCTCAGGATCAAATGTTGCTTTCAGATCTATCTCATTTTGTTCTACATTTACTATTTCACCCCTAAAGCTATAAGCATAAGTCTTGTTTGGTACTGGAGCATCTGCACAGAAGCATGACAAATATTAATTTTATAGAAGACTGTATACTTAGATAAATTAGTAATTCATAAGCTTTTACACTTGACACACATATTCAAAGTATAAAATTCAGGCAACTGCATAATTGCATTATCTGACTCACATTTCAAAATTATTTGTAGAAATAACAAAGGTTTGTAAAATAATTTTAACATCTTCAATTCATGTTTCACATATTATCATCTGGAGAAGCCATTATTGGATTTTTAATGATTTAAAAATATCCTATGAAAGTCATGATGGTGACATACATTTTATTAGCAATAGATAAAACAGCACATTCTGATGTGCCTTACCTCCAGGTGAGACCTGTATTTTGTCAGGAAAGTGCAATCGAAGCATGTCTGGTGGTACGGACATATTGTAGGTGGTGTCATTCGCTGGGTGTACATTGATATGTGTGACATGGTTTGTACTGCCTCCATAGCGAATTATTGCTCCTACTATTAGACCTGATAATAGAGAAAATTATATGACAGTTTTATTACACTAGATTTTTTTGTCAATAAAAAAAAATTTAAGCAACAAATATTTCATTATATCATAATTAGTAGATAACAATTGATATGATATATATATATCTTCATTAACAATGAAAGAATTAGTTGATTAATTTAATGCCTTAATGATCTTCATAAAAATCAAAGGAATGTTGTATTAATCAACACATTAATGGAAAATAAAGATGCACCAGTGACAATTATCTCCATAAGTACAACACTTTGTTATATAAACAATATAACTGAAAACACTTTTCACTGTAAACAAACTTGAAACTACAAATGAACAGCAACTTTACATAACACTTAAATTTACCTTGTTGTATACAGACAACTTGGAAACTACAAATGAACAGGAACTTTACAGAACACTTACATTTACCTTGTATACAATATTTATTAACAGTGAAATGTGTAAAGGCCTGGAATACTTGTCATTTATGAATTAAATTCGTTTTTACTTTAAAACAATGTTAGTTTCACAGTTCTAAATGACTTAGTTGGTTTTAAATTCTTATGCAATAATGTTGAACTGATCAGTTTTTTACACAAGTTTTGTTGTAGTTTTCAATAGGTAATCCAATACACAACCAGTCATTGAGTGGTAAACACACAGTATTATAGAATTTTCGTCAAGGTCGTCTAAACATTCGGATCACATGATGGGAAATAATTTGTGTCGTCTCTAAATAATAATAGACAGAATTTTACCATAAATGACGGCAAGTCCTGTTTCATTAAGCCAGCTCACCCGACGATGTTTAAATACCCATATAGTAAGCACAGTGAGCGTAAGTAGACATGTGTATATCAAAAGATTCAAGCTGTCTATTCGATGTAATAGTGTAGCCTTTGCGTCCAGCGCAATGTCTGTTCCAGAAGCTCGACATACCGCAGCTAAATATAGGAAAGACACGAAAACGAAGAAGATATTCATTATTTTGTTATAAATTATTTAACGTCGCACATCCCAAATATGGTCACTGAACTAGCACAAAATTAAAACTAAACCTATTTTAATGATGTCCAAACATATAGAATGGTAAGAGCGTAATTTACGTGGTGAAATATTCAATACATTTACAAAACACAAGCACAATATGAACGTAGAACGTACAGACAGAACGGAACGAATGATTAGAATAGCAACTGTCAAATAAACTGTCAATATTCGCGTTCCACCTTCTAATAGCAAGGTCTTTGGGCATATAGTGTTTCAACGATTTTTTGTGCAAGTTTGAATCGTAGTGTTTGTATACTCTTTGGTTTGAATATGCGGCCATGCAATAAAATAAGCCTGTTAATATTTTTATTGCTTTTCGAAGTAGTGTCCATTCCTTTCTAAGCACCGTCGCTAGCATTCTCTGTATACGGTCGCATGCGATGGAACCGAAGCACAAACGTAGTATACTAGCATAAAAGACGAACAAAGTGTGCGAGTGAGATATTTAGCCTTATACAGAAACGTAGGTGTGAAAAGGAGATAGAATAAATCAACCAGACATGACAGTGAAAGCAGTTTTGAAAAATTTTGTCTCCAACAGTCTTCTGTCAAAAAAAATTGGTTGCCTGTAAAGTCGGTATACGGGCGAAAGTTTTACGTGACAACGACTTTGAGTGGTAAAATAATAACCATGCCCGAGTGGAAGGGACGCGTGCCTCTCACTCGCTCTCATTGTGAGCGCATAGCGTGAGCGGAGCGTAACGCAGTTTCTTGAAGTGTCACCCGGCAAACCAATTTATAAGACGTTGTCACGTCAAAATTCTCATTTTAATTTTGGTGATTCGTAGTAATCTTTCTATATTTTAACGGGTTTAATATAAAAATGATAGTTGTGTCGTGTTCTGTGTTAGATTGTTTTGTAACATACAGGAAAAAATTAAATAAAAAACATTTTAGAGCTAAATACTGAAAGAGTCTATTTTTAAATTAATATAATTAAAAATTGTGTTTGATAAACAAATATTGTATACATGAATATGACCGCGTTTGGCAAAGGGATTGACTAAAACCAATACACAATCTATCGATATGTCGATACTTTATATATTATTAAATAGTGTTAAAGAAGTATCCAGTTGCGTTCATTTCACAACTTCATTATTTTTAACCGAATTAAAAAAAGGCGAGGAGTTTCAATTCGTCTTCATCTTTTTTGAAAAATTATATATGTTACCCCATTACTGGTAAAGACCGAAGATGACTGGTGCAATATGATTTTTTTTTGTTTATTTGAACGGGTGTACGTTATACATCCTAGGTGGTCCCATTGTTATTTGGTCAGGATCTGATGATGGTATCCTGGAGCAATCAAATGAAATCTTTACAGGAGGAAGCAGTGGCTAGTTCATAATTCGAAATTGAAATAAATTTTTCGTCGGCTGCTTTTCTTATTGGCCTATTCTAAAAAACTTTCAGTGTGACCCACGTTTATGCCTTCACACGTATAAAAAAACACACAAAACATAATTTCCCTGACAGTGGCGTAACAATAGGGTGGCAGAATGGGCAAAATGCCATGGGCCCCCGGCCCAAAGGGGGCCCCCGGGCACTATAGGCCCGGTGGGCTAGTCACAGGGATGACATGGACACTCGGAGAAACAATCACCATCGGCAGAATAATAGTAATGTTTCGCATAAAAAGAGACTGCCGATTTCCTTCCCCCGGGTGGACCGTGAGGAGGTTTTCCCAGCAGAGCACTGTATAGGTCAACTTCGGAATCGCGTGATGTAGGTGAAGACCATCCGTGATAGGTATCTCGTTTTGTGCCTAACGACATCTATGTAAGAGTAACGATTTATTACGTCTTGCACTATAGCAGTTTTGCTTTTGTGAGACAGATGGCATTGTGAAACATTTAATTTAAACTAAATTTTTTTCGTTCTAATTAGCTAGTTAGAATAACGAGGTTACGACGGAGGAGGAGAAACGACATCTTGCGCACGTTTGCTTGTAAAAAAGACAAAAAATAACTATGTACAGAGCAAAACAAGTAAATAAACAAATTACAATAATTAGCATAAATATATTTACGTAGGTGTAACGTATTATCTTATCTGTGCTTAGGTACATAAAATTTGGCGCTATTGCACGCTTCTTATTTAACTGTTCGATTGAAGGTAAAACCAAACCTATCATGTAAAACCAAAAACCAGCTCCGTACATCGCAACAGTGTTGTTTTGTTTTTAAAATTATTTATTTAAAAAATTACTACTGTGTTTAATAACATTTTTGGTAAACTTTTTGTTGGCTGTATCTTTTGTACGTAATAGATATATATTAGGAAGACACTTAAAGTTTACGTAAGTTATGTGGTACTTACTTACTTACTGCATACATACATAAATATATACGTATACTTTAATGGTAACTTTTTGTTTAATGGTACGGATCCCTGTGGTCTAATAACGCTTAGCTGATTTACTATGATTATGATTGTATGATCGATCTTATTTGACGCTATCGCCATCTGTTGTAGTAACGTCAAAACTTCAAGTAATTTTTACAGTTTTTATATTTTTACATGGGAACTCTAAATATTATCGAATTCAAAAGGGGCCCACAATATGCTCTGACAATCCTAAAATTACTCGTGCAAATAACCGGGCAGTAAAAAAACCCTATATTTCAAGATCACAGACAGACTAAATGATGAAATGATTTACATATTTTTGTTATTGTAAAATTCTTAAATCGAATAGTGAATCCAATATTTAAAAAATCGAAATTATAAATTAATGAAATTCGGGTGCCTTCCCAGCCATAAAAAAAAGTAAGACCTTTTATTTTTCCGTTTTAATCAAATGCTATACAGCCCTGTGCTTATCTACGACTACTACGACTGGATTCTCCGGGGAAACTCTCTGTTAACCATACCACAAATCTGAAAGTTGGCGTTCCTCAAGGTAGCAGTAGTATTTTTTGTTCCTACTTTTTTGATGATTATTAATCTCACAAATCATGTTCTTCGTATATATATATATATGTAAAAGTATGTCAATACTTCGGTAAGCGTAATAAAATATTTTTTTCTACAAAATATGGACTTAGATAGCTATGATAGACAATCAGTTGGCCTGAGGTAGGTATTAATTTTCCCAATAAACTCAACAAGGTGTGAGGTTATTATTGTAGGATGTCACCCACATTTTAGAGAGAGAGAGTCCGATATCCTGCTACTAATTTCCTTATGTCTTTTGAAAAAATACCTTGTATATTGACCCTAGTCTCGCTACAGGTTCAAGTCTTGCAACTTCAAACAAAATAGGCTGTAACAGCGGCAACCTGTGACAAGATCATATTTACAAATATTCATATTGCATGTACCTTGTTAAATGAATAAATTAAATAATATAATTTTTAATTACGATATATAATGTTATGCTACATTACGTATTTATAACGACGTAAAAGGTTATATTGATATGATTGTAATAAAACATAAAGAAGCAAAACGACTATGGTAATTTTGCTCTTTTACTTATCAACTATTTTGTCGTACTTATTTTGTGGTTTGCATGACCGCTAATTTGTTGTTTAATCATCTTAATGACTATTAAGACATGGAGTACTTCCAGTTTAATCTATATTGCGGTTAATCATTTGCAATGGACGTAGATACAAAACAGTTATACATCTATTCAGGTCCACACAAGAGGTCAGCTCCGTTCAGCCGATTTTGCGTTGAAAGAGTTACCAACATCGATCTATCCATTCATTCATCCATCCTCACAATTTTCGCTTTTTTTTTTTAAATAATATTAGTAAGATTATGCTACAGTTTAACGTTTATTATTTTAATTTCCTATTCATCCATACCTACGTAAATCTCAATTTATATTATACTAGCTGTTGCCCGCGACTTCAAATTTGTCCCAAGAGAACCGATTTTCAGGTAAATTTTCTTAATTTTTCGTTCCGTAAGAACCGCCTACAAAGTATTAGAATACATAAAAAAAGATGAATGAAATCCATTAAGTCGTTCTTAAGTTATGGCGTGACCAAGGAAAACAGGGATTCATTTTTATATATTTATACTAGCAGTTCCCGCACGGCTTCCCTCGCGTGTACTTATTTGTATATTTTGCGCGGATCCCTAATTCTTTTTCCAAAATAAAAGTAGCCTAAGTTACTCAATCGACATCGGTCGACCGTTCCGGAGATTAGCGAAATAAACAAACAGACAGAGAGACAGACAAAAATTTAAAAAACTAATTTTTGGCATTACAAACAGACACTTCAATTTTATTTATTTCTATGGATTTAGATTTATTTTCGATGTTTCGAATGTAAAATAAAAAAAAAGAAAATTGTTATTTATTGATGACTTGGTATGAGTAGTTCTATAATTCAGTCTTATTTACTTCTTGCGAACTTGCTTATATTTTATTCTACTCATGTTTTCTTTTACTTTACAGAGATAAAGTACAAATACTTGACTAAAACAAAAACTATTTATTCTTAGACTTTGCTTGATAACTGCCTAAAGGAATAAATTATCCTTAAATTTACGTAATGTTATAAAGCAGAAGAGGGTCTTTTTGTTTGAACGCACTAATTCCAAGTTCTACAAGTCCGATTTGTAAAAATCCAATGATTCCAAATGCATTGCCCTTTTACGGAGGAATTTGAGGCTGTACAAAATCGCGGTACATACGGTAGGAGCGGAGCGATCGTAAGCGGGTGACATTGCGTAGTAGGACTACAATTTAATGTCTTAAATTAATCATTATATCTTACTCAATGAATAGTCAATAAGTAAAAAACGCCACTGTCCTGCGCTAGTGCTCGAGGGTAGTTCTGCGGTAGTGGTTGTTAGGAAGTAGGTAACCAACGAGGTAGGTAGAAGCGTCAGCGTTGCTCAGCCCCGTATTTAAGGTCTGGAATCAGGTAGGTCAATTAATTCGGGGTAACACGGAGCGTAATTTATTATTGACTAGCAACCCGCCCCGGCTTCGCACGGGTGCAAATTATACACCTAAACCTTCCTCATGAATCACTCTGTCTATTAGTGAAAACCCTATGAAAATCCGTTCAGTAGTTTTTCAGTTTATCGCAAACAGACAGACAGACGCGGCGGGGGACTTTGTTTTATAATATGTAGTGAAGATTTTTTTTATTTTATGATTTTTTTTCATCATTAGCTCAGCTACATGATATGATGATGATTCTAAACGCAAAAACCTCATAAAGTAATGAAAAGTAAACAGAAACACTATTCGTTCCTACAATTTTCGAGGGTTTCTCTCAATTTTATCAGGATCCCATCATCAGATCCTGACTTCCTTGACATGAGACCATCCTTGAGGTTCCCTATCTAACAAAAAAGAATAATTATAATCGGTTCGGCCCGCCCAGCCGCTCTGCCCCCGCTTTTTAAATCTCTGATATCTTCATACCTTCATATTCATTTTAATAATATGCTGTCAAGGGCAATTTTGATGTACATGAAATGCGTAACGTATCTAATGTATTTAATTGGATAAGGAATAATACTGTATTGTTTAAAATACTTTGATAAGTAACCCATAATTTTTTTGTGATATGTAAAAGATAAAAATGGTTACTGTGGGTTATCCTTAGGAGATAAACATATACCATTGCAGACTTTTTTATTGATCTTTTTAGGATATACAATTCCGTAGTACATTAATTTGATCTATCTCGTAAGGTTTAGCTAGCGTTTGCAATGTAAGCGCACAAAAATATGTTTGTTACGACATGACACTACAAATCTTTAAATTTCTCGACTTTTCTCTACAATAATATGCATGTATACTACATATAAACCTTCCTCTTGAATCACTCTGTCCGTTGGTGAAAACCGCATGAAAATCCGTTCAGTAGTTTTTCCGTTCATCGCGAACAGACAGACAGACAGATAGACAGACAGACGACGCGGCGGGGGACTTTGTTTTATAATATGTAGTGATAATTGTTATTTTCCTCGCTAGATTAAATCTGTAATATCTTCGAAAATATTAATTTAAATTGCATGCTGTAAAGGGCCATATTGATCTATATTAAATGTACAATGTATTTAAGGTACTTAATTGGAAAAGGATTAATGCAGTATTGCTTAAAATCGCTTCGTGAATAAGCCATTATTTCTCTTAAAAAGTAAAGGATATAAAATGGTTATTGTGGGTTATCCCTAAGAGATAGACATATGCCATCGTGGACTTTTTTGTAGACCTTTTTCAGGTTTACAATACTGTAGTACATTATTTTGATCTATCTCGTAGGGTTCAGCCAGCGTTTGCAATGTAAGCGCAAAAAAATGTGTTTATTTACGACATCACATTAGAAACGTCTAAAATTATCAGTGTTTCTCTACTATATTATGCATGTATGTATTATACATATAAACCTTCCCCTTGAATCACTCTATCTATTAAAAAAAACCGCATCAAAATCCGTTGCGTAGTTTTAAAAATCTAAGCATACATAGGGACAAACGGACAGCGGGAAGCGACTTTGTTTAATACTATGTAGTGAAGAAGACCAAAAAGTACGTATGAACTTTTAAATCTCTCAATTAGCAAAATTTTCAGATAGCTAGAAGTTCGGTAGACTTCTGTAGGTAAGCACAATGAAATCCGTATTCAGTCTCGAATGTAATCCACTGAGCGCACGCGACGGCCGACATAACAGGTTTTGCTCATTCATTCATTCCACATGTATCGATACAAGATTTGCGAAAAATAGAAATTAGCAATAATTAGGTACTATTGAATTAGTAGCATTAAAGTATTTAAGAGGTAACAAAACCGTTACAAATATAATAGTGCATCATGTAATATATTAATGGGTATGTGTTTAGAAATAAATCCCTAAGTACCTATGTTTATCAGAAGTCTGGTTACAATAGTACAGGCTCTGCCTACTTTGGGATCAGACGGTCGTGTGGGAGATGTGTCAAGTTATTATTATTAAGTATATTATTACGTTTAACAGTAAGTTAGTTAGTGATCATCACGATCAGCTGTTGCAGAAAGGAACGATCTTTGGTTGAGGCCACGCAATACAGAAGGTTGAGGCCAACCGAATTAATCGACATTACGTTATATTAATATATTCAACAGTTATAGGTACCTAGTTATACTTATGGATATAGCAACAGTTTAAGTGGTTACCTCACCGAGTGTTGTGGGTTCAAATTCCGCACAGGACAAAAATTTGTGTGATCCACAAATAATTGTCCCGAATCTGGGTGTTCTTTGTGTTCATTGTTTAAATGTTTGTGTAGCCCCCCGCGACACAGGAATATTCCTAATGCGGGAGATATCTTATTAAAAAAAAATGATCTAAGCTTATGGATTCAATGTTGAACTTGATTTAAGAAATAAGAAAGTCAGGGAAGATATAAAAAGAGTATACGTCCATTTAGGTACGGATTGGCAGCGATTGTTATATTTATATCTTCCCAGGAAAGGAACAGAAATAGGACTAGATTTAAATTGACTTTTCTTTGAATCTGTATTAAAAATATTATTATAAATACAGAAATGGTGTCATAACCAAGATACTTATAGTAAAGTAACTAAAACATGCTCTCTATTCCTACTTGAATATAAGAAAATTACCTCTCTTCGTTTGATCACTCGTCTCGCTTCCTTAAGATATCACTGTTGCATTTAAATAATTATTTGCGTGTATTCCATTTTTAAGCTGGTTATAAATAAGGTTTTAGGATTAAGGCTGAGAGGTTCAGTATTGACGTGCGCCCAGTTCTTACATAGGTATAAAAAAGTGGACCTGACCTTTACATACCTATGCATATATTTACAATTATAACTTTATATCAATATGTATAATAAAATCTTTATGAGTAAAATATTAACAGCGATCATGTTTTAGGAAGCTAACAGCTTCAAAGGTCAACCAGTTACTAAGTATAAACATACTAAGGAACCTGCGCTTGGTCGCCTCCGTCTTGTACAATTACTTCATGTTGTAAATTTGTTCGTAATGTCGTTTACACATAGTAAACTAGGTCCATAGTGAAGGCTGTATGTAATTACTTTTTGAATCATACTTTTCAATGTTCTGAAGGATGACTTTACTTGTCAGATTTGATAAATATCATAAATAAACTAAATACAATTGTTCTCAAGATACTTCCTTTTCTGAAGATGCCAAAACAAGGAACTTGTTTTGTTAACTAATGTCATAACAAACTCTATTATAAACTCATAATTTTTTTCAATATCACACAGCAAGCATCAAGCAATGATCTAAGACCCTTTGATCTATCTAATGTCGTTGTTCAAATTTATTGCCAAACGCATAATGAGGTGGATCTATCAACAAATTATGTATATAACCAACCAACCAACAGATTTTTTAACCAATTAGCAAAGATGTGATGCATACACCTTAACCTAACTACCTCAAAAGCTAGATCTCGGTCAACGACGCAGAATCAAAAGCTAGATCTCGATCAACGACGCACAATAATTTGTCATTGTCTTTATTTGTAGTCAAGTGATCACATGTTAATAATGTCAAGTCGTTTTTAAAATCGGCAAACTCTGCACCTCTCTATATATACTTATTTGTTAAAATTGTTGTTGTTGTCATATCGACACACCCACTGACTTCCTAGATACGCCCATCTTCGAAACTCAAATTTGTATTAATTAATTCTCCGTTTTCATTATTAATTATAATTACAGCCGAAAGAGAATTATGGAAAACAAATTTAAATTACATAGATCAAAACTTCAAGTAACTCATAAACATGACCTAATTAAAATACGTTTGTAAAAGCAGTTATTGTAAGGAAACACCTAATAGGTCACTTAAATTAGACTAATCTATACCTACTGATATATTTAAAAAACCAACATCTTTTTCTTTAAATATAACTCCTGCACAAGGGAAATGATGATATATGTCGCCATGGACTTTATAAACATACAATTACAGGACAAAAAGTAGTTTATGATGGCACAAACATTCAATAAAATGTGGAGAACATAAATTAAAGGGAAAATAAAGTCTAAAAATTATCTGGCCTGGTCTCACACACTCAAGACTACAGTGCGTACAAAATAAGTGACCACAAAGTTTTGTATCAACAATCTACCCATAAAAAAGCTATATAATTCTATCAGAAATATGTGTGGGATAATTTTCATATCTCAAATCTATAACTTCAGAACTGAATCAAGTAGGTACTGCGTTTGTGAATTCTAAGCGTTTTATTAATACTGTTATGTGTTAAGACTCAGAACTAGCTAATTTTAAATGGATCTGTGTAAACCCAAAACAAGGATGAGTCTGATGTCTGATATAAATGAAGGCTGCTTACTGTTGACAACGAACAGCTGGTACTCCGGGTAATGGGTAATATTAAAATAATTCAATAGCCATAGGACGTTATCATTATCCTCTTAATACTTACTAGGTACTTTTGGTTGCATTTAGATAAAAAAAATTGCAAGCGATAAAAAAAAACTTGATTATAACTTTGGCTCCGAGGATACGTCATGTTTAACAAACAACAAATTGATTCTCAGAAGATGTTGTGTGACCCTAATTATTACCATCGCGTGATTCTTGGTTATCATCTTAATTGGATGCTTACAGAGTTTTATCATCGATTTTCCAATCATTTTTAAGAATAAAATTTACCTTTGTTTCTACTAGGCAAGTTATAACTGTTTGGATTGTGTAGGTTAGGCTGATGCAAGTCCCCTTTTCCTTACAACAGAATAGCGCGTTGCACCACAGTTCTCAGTAAAACGCACCGAAACAAGGAATGTCTTCATGTTTATTACCTTTAATTTATACATAAGAACATGCGTAACTCTTAAATGTATGATAATGGTGGGTAAAAGGGAATACTGGCAGGTTAATTATTATTCATTTGTTGAAGTGCTAACGGTTGTTTTATTGCTACCATTTTCGGATAATTATTGAAACAATACATTTTTACATTAATTTATTAGCAAAAGCTTTGTGTACAACGAACGAAAGTTTATGTTCCAAACATCGTCTAGCCTAATTTACCGTTTATCTTTGTTTGTTTATTCCTACTGCATTACATTAATATCCTATTCATTGATTTACTTCACGAGAATATTTTTTTTTAATACAGTCCATAAAGTAGGCATAGGCAAAAAAAATGTGATCCAAAAAAACGTAGAAGAACTGAAAATTAGAGATAGGAGTGTCTTGTTTTGTAAGTTCAAGCACCACCAAATGATATAATCGCTCATTTAGGCATCACCAAAAGCACATTTGCATCCCTGGATTTATTGTATTGTTGCAACATTGACGTAAAAGAAAAAATTAGTAGGTAGCTATCATAACAAAATACCTATTACTTATCATATCTTTTTATCAAGGTAATAAGATAAAAGTCTCAGTTTAAGGTAAAAATAAACATTCCATAAAACGTATGTTGCAACTAAGTTCTCGTATTTAATCACTGTGTTATATTTTATGATTATGTTGTGTCATGTCGTGACGATCTATCTTATCTTTAATATGGTTTTAAGATACATCACAGTATTTTAAATTAAAACTAAGTAATTGCTTTAGTAATAGAGGTAAGTAAACCAATAACCTTCATTTGTTAGTTGACTTTTAAGATTTTTTTAACTGCTATGCCCGTTAATAAGTGGTACCGATGCAGCTTTTTTAATGGTGTACACACATAAGGTTTCTTATAAGTTTTCTGTAGGTACCTTTGAAGATTCTGAAAGTTAAAGGTACAGCTTAGGAAAATTTAGTACACATTTTACTCAACAGTAAGTGAGTAACAGTTTTGGTATAGTTCACAGAAAACATTTCTTCCTTTTCTTTTAAATAAAACAGAAATGATTCCTGCGTCGTGGGGCTTCACAAACATTCAAACAACGGATAAAAAGAACATCTAGACTCAAGACAACTATTTTTAGATTAAACAAATTTTTTTTCCGTATGAGAATTGAACCCACAATACTGGGCGCCGTGTATTGGAGAGGCAACCACTTAAAATAATTTGACGTGCATGGATGGTGCAGTCAGACCTCGGTGTAGCCTTGATTATGTCATTGCGACTACATACGGTACCACTGGCTGGAGAGTACATCGATGGTATTACATCCAAGTTAACAATTCTTTGATTCCTTAATAAAATTAATAAATTTATTATATATAAATTAATAAATTAAGAAAACTTTTCGAAGTTTTAGTTTCAGTTTGTATATTGGAAGTGTTTCTTATCAAATGATGTTGATGAATGTTGATTGAATAACTCTGTGTCGGACACAGAGTTATTCAATCAACATTCATCATAAGAAACACTTCCAATATACAAACTGAAACTAAAACTTCGAAAAGTTTTCTTAATTTATTAAGGAATCAAAGTATATATATACATATATATATATATTTTATTTTATTATTTAAACAAGTTAAATCATGTAATACATTTAAATATATACATTTAAATTAAATTAAAATGGTTAAAGTAACCCGTCCCGCATCACTCCCGGCGCAAAAGTGCCCATTATGCTGGCAGCGTTGCCTCGCTGAATGGCAATGGATAACCTTTGCACCAGGAAAGACCCAGAACGGGAGTCACCATTCCTATCCCTAATCCGGCGGCCGATATCCGTGATGAAACTCTTCGCCTCAGAGCCCCAACTGCCCAAAGTCTCCACTGCAATAGGCACAAAATAGTATTGCGGCTCCATTGCGGCGTACTTCACACGTTTTTTATTTGCAGCGTACTCTGCCGCCGCAGCTGGTGTGTGGACGGTTCGACCAAGGTGTGTGGCCGCGACAGTGCTGACGCATGTAGCGTCCCACACCAGGCACTTGCCGTTTTTCCACGGCACCAAAGTCAAACCATCCGGTCGCTTTCCGTCTGACCTGGTGGCTCCAGTACGCAGGGCACATTTGCCGATATTAGGGCCCTCCGAACTATATCGTTGAGGGCATGGTGTCGCGGAAGCCTCCCGGTGGACCGACGACAGCTGAGTGCGTGGTGACCATCTGCCCCAACCATGGAACTACAGGTGCACTGATGGGGTTCACACACCCTGCAGCCCAGGCGAAGAGCCACTGCCACACGCAAGGAGTCGTCATCCAGTAAGGTTCCCAGATGTGGTGAAGGAAGCGCTTGCAACCATGCCCCTGATTCTGGTTGCGATACAGCCCGGAGTCTAGCCAAATCGGCACCCGTTGCCCTGTCCATCAACAGTTGCAAGGTCCCTTTAACACCAACGTCATCCCATGACCGCTGGACATGTGGGGTCACCGGAGCCGCCATACCTGCGTTGAAAGCAGACCATGCTGACAATGCCTCAGCCACATAGGGTATGCTTGCCCTATCACCATTAGTAGAAAGGATGACAGCAACAAGGTTCGCAACCCCATGAACCGATGCCAAGAACGCCGGAAGGCCGACGTCCTGTACACGTCGCAATCCAAGCCCCCCATGTCTTATAGGCAGAGTCACCTGTAGCCACTGCTGCTCATCAAAGGAGACGTTAAGAATTGACGCAGCTGTATCCCTTAAAGCGCCGTCAAAAGAGGAGACAGCTTCCGGGCATAGCCACGTCGGAGTAGTCCGCAACAAGTATGTTATCTTGGGAACGGCATAACACATACGCAGCAACAATATCGCAACGTGGGCTGAAAGATTTTGCAAACGTTCCCGAGCGGCAAGGAGAAGACGTTTTCGAGAAAGGAGGGCCTCAGGGACTGCCTCCAAGAAAATTGGAGAGCCCAACAGGCTGAAAGTACTGGATGTGAGTTCGCTGAGGCCGGGGAGAAGTGTGCTGAAGTGGGCGCAGTGTGTACGAGCTTCAGCACTGCAGGGGAAAATCTCGCACTTTGTCGGGTTCACCTCCAGCCCCAGGTCTTGAGCAACCACTTCAGGTTTTCCACCAATGGTGCCGTCATCCAAGTACCACAAGTTCAGAGGTGATCTCAGCTCAGAAATTAGCTGGTGAATGGCCAGGCTAAATACCAATGGCCCAAGCGGGTCCCCCTGTTGGGCTCCCACCTGCGAAA
Source organism: Euplagia quadripunctaria (assembly GCA_963859945.1). NCBI lineage: Eukaryota > Metazoa > Arthropoda > Insecta > Lepidoptera > Erebidae > Euplagia > Euplagia quadripunctaria. The sequence continues at coordinate 10,002,617 of OY982561.1, read as the reverse complement.
GTATAAGATCATTATTGAAGAAAAGATTTGATGGGAATAGATAGACTTGCTGAAGGAAAGAGAAAAGGGAAGGAATTTTGTCCTTGACAGCGCTCAATAGAACATCTCTTTCTAGGGTGTTAAAAGCGTTGCAAATGTCGAGTTTCAGAACGACGCACTGCGAGTTGTCTGCATCCGTTACGAAGGCCCGTGTGGCATGGATAGCTGCCTCACACCCTCGGCGCGTTCCAAAACCCAACTGATGTGGCTGCAGATACTCAGCCATCTCCTCCCTGACCGCGCGACAGGCCAGCTTGGCAGCCAGACGCCGAAAAGTGCTACCAACAGCAATCGGTCTGATTCCACCATCCTTCTTCTTCAAGGCAAAGAGCGAGGCTCCATACATAAACGGGCACACGTCGGGGTTCAAATGACCGCCGAGCAAGAAGTTCGACAGCTTGGCCAAGCCGGCTACCAAGCGTTACCCATTTTCCCCAGCCGCCCCAGAAGTAAGTTCCTTTAGATGTCCGGGGCGAATACCATCTAGACCCGCCGCAGATCCAGTATAAAATGAACTAAGAGCCAGTGTTATATCTTGTGGCGTAACGGTAACCGTGGTGTATGGTGCTACTGGCGACGGTAGTGTACCAACTGGGCGCGACGGGGTGGGGTGCTTGGTTTTCAAGGCAGCTAGGGTCTCAGGTCCGCGCTGTGCAAACTCATCACTCGACATCAAAAGCCGAACGGCTCCCCTAAGGTCTCCCTCAAAAACCTTTGACTCGATAATTTTTTGGGTTGAGTGGGACCTGACACTTGCCGACGTTATGTCACTCTCACTCTCAATCTGGTATGGATCTACAGCATCAATATTCGCCTTTACCTTAAATGTCATGTTGCCTGGCAGAGACTTGGAAGGCACCCTCAAAGCGCCATACGCAAAAGAAAGTAGGGCATACCAATCCTCCACCCCGTTTTTGTCTACGCATCTATCTATTATAGCACATAATTTGCCTGCCGCCAAGTTACGTGCCCCCTTAGGTATATGCCGCATAACTGGAATGCTCCCCTTCAGATGTGCCAGATTCTCCAGGGAGCACCGATGCAGTGACTCCGTCGCCGACTGCGGTAGTTGACTGACAGCCTGTTGGGTATCAGATTGTCCAGTGCGTGACACATCCTTATGTATTCTAGCTATATGGATTTTGAGGCCACGCGAACTAAATGTGCGTGCAGACCCCGGGCAATAGGGACATATCACCGGAGATAGTACTGCGCTCATGTTACGCCGGTAAAAGCGACAGGAAAAAAAAAACAATCACAAAAATAGTGTCACTTAAATTTAAAAGAAATTACAATGAAATGCTGACTATTCAAATAATATTAAAAAATTCACTCAAATTGATTCATATTAAAGTTCACATCAAACAGTAAGAGTTAATCAAAATTACAACACTAATTGAAATTACAAGTTCTCAAAAAAAATTATAGAAAAAATAAATAAATAATACGTAATAATAATCACAATGAGAGAGAATATTATGACCACAATAATAATAAATTTAATAAAATGATTTTAATTTATATTGAAAATGACTATTCAAAAATTAAAGCTTTAAATTTCATTAATCAGTAATATTTCAGATTTCAAAATTACAACAATTTACTCAAAAAAAAACGGTAAATTATAAATTCGTATTAATAATTAATATGTCAAACCACAGCCATAATAAATAAATAACCACAATAGAAAGTATGTAGCTATTGCACTAATTTAACAACACAACATTATATGAATGTAGGTACAAAAATCTGCAGAGTTCAACATAATTAAACCTATTATACATTACGTACAATGTAAGGAACTATGGTAATGTCACTGCTTCTCAGTGCTTAGAATGAATAATAATTTAAATATAATATGTCAGCACAACATAAAATTGGAAATAAATAAGCAATAAAAATCCGTAAATAAATAATTAGTTATTAATTGACAATTATTGTCGGTTAATAACCACAACCATGTCACTATCTATTCGGTGGCTATGGCTCTATGGAGCACCGTTGGTACCTCCTGCAAGCCGTTCGACAGTACACCGACGGGTCCCAAAGATATTATTGCTTTGATCAATCGACGTGTGAAACAGCTGTCAGAGATGGCGCCACCCGCAAAAACTAATCATCCATTAGAGTCCAGCCACTTAGCACAGCAACTGAACACCACTGTTGCTGTCGTTGCAGGAAGATATGGTAACTGAATCCGCTGCATGAACGACGGCGGCGACTATTGAATCGGGAGCTGGTATATTTATAGTGATTGCCAAATAAACAAAATTCAAAAGCTTACTTAGCCAGGTGCGAACTTGAGTCAGCGCGTACACACTTAAACTTACAAAATTTTGATGTCAAAAAGGGCTCACTTGGCCAAGCCAGAAGCGAACTTTAGACAAAGTATTTATACTTTACAGCGCAGCGTTGCGACAACTAAGCTACGTTGACCGTTTTAATATATTCAAAATAAATGTTTTTGTCGTGAAGTATGGTCGCAAAATCACAATCGCGACTTAGTTTTATTTCTTTGATAATTGAAGGTTGGCAGAAATTACAACTATTTTTTTTTTTTTTCACTGTATGTCCAAAATTAAGGAATATCTATTGAACATTGCCGCACTGTACTTCACATAAAGTTTCTTTATTGCGAAAAGTTTATGCTGCACTGTGTAAGTTAGTCACGGTTCACTCCACGTTCCTAAAACCGTCCACGGTTATGTTAAAATTTCAATGCACATTAAATCTTCTTTTAGCTATTGCAGCCCTTCATCAACAACTAATGGCAGTCACTACACGCCAAGCAATTAATTTATACTTTCGTCGATGAAAAATTTAACTGTTTACTATTTTTTAAATCGAAAACAACACAGACCTGATGTATACATGGCAGCTAGCGCCACCTATCTCCTATATATATATATATAAATATATATATATATATATATATATATATATATATATATGTAAGCCTCCAATTAGTTAAATTAGTTTAATTTTCTAATGCAGTTCTACACTGAGAGCCCGCTATCCTACGAGTGATACATTAGCAATATTAGTATTTGCTTTTTTATGTTTTTTTTTAGTTAACAGACACACAGACAGAATTATCCTTTAAAAAAATCGCATCCGAATTCTGAGTCATGCCACTTGAAAATTTTATTAGTTATTTTAATGGATTGGAATTCAAGTGAGTTAAGCGTTGAGGGGATGCAAGATCTCCTAGCGTCTTAATCCATATGATGAATGCGTGTATGTGATTTGCTCTCATGAATCGATATAAGATGGTGGTTACTCTAAACCCACTTACCATAACGAACGTAAACATACCTATATAGGTTGTTTCGAAAATTGTTAGCTACAGAATAAATACAATCTCTTTTTTCTAGAAACCATTTTAAATTGACGGCTAATTTCAATACAAATCTCTTTGCTGAAATTCATTGGCCACCTATGTGTAGTTCTCTTTTAAATATTTTTTAAAAAGTAAATCTGTCACTCTTTTGTTTGCAACAATGGACGTCTCGCGGGAAGCTTGTCGTACTATGATTTTTTATGATTATAAACGAGGGTTAACCTCCATAGAATCTCACTAAAACTTACAAGCTGCATTCGGGGAGTCTGCTTCTGCGTTAGCAACAGTTACTTATTGGTTTCGTGAATTTAAACGTGGTCGAGAGATCTTAAACGATGACCCCAGACCCGGCCGACCTACAACTGTAGTAACTCATGAAAATGTCATCAGGATAGAGTGGCTATTGCGGGAGAATAGACACACATCGAGAGATCCAGGCTTCAGCCTGAAGATTGGATCACAAGCGGTTTCCACCATCCTGCATAACACCTTAAAGTTAGGAAGCTTGCTATGCGATGGATACCTCATTCTCTCACCGAAAAGCACAAATTCCGTCGTGTTGTATATATCCTTACAATTGACGAATCTTGGATCCACAGGTACGATCCTCTCACGAAGCAACAATCCACGCAATGGGTATTTGAAGAAGACGAGTTGCCCACAAAAGTAAAAAAAATATAGCGGTTTTTTCAACGCAGTGGACTAGTAGCCGCTAGAAGACCGTAGAACAGTTACTAGTGAATGGTATTGCGAAGTTTGTCTGCCTTAGCTTTAAGGGATTTGAATAGCGAGCGACCAAGGAGCGGTGTCCTTGGCATTCTTTTTCACCAAGATAACGCGGTCGCTCACACAGTAGCTAGAACCATGGACTATTTGAATACTTCAGGGGTACAAATATTACCCCATCCTTCGTACAGTCCAGATTTAGCTCCATGCGATTTTTTTTAATTTCCCACAATAAAAAATGCTTTGTGGGCATCGAGATATTATGTACTAGAGAAGCCACTCGGAACAAAATTATTGTTCCGTTTTTAGTTGAATTAATTGAAACAATAATTTGTACTCAAATCCTACAGTATTAACAAGCAGCGCTCGATCGGTTTTGAGTTGTAGTTTTCTCGCGAGCGTAAGGCCCTAAGCGCCGTGATTTTCATGGCGTTTACGCGTGTTGCCCAACGAACTGCTACAAAGGTTTGTTTGCACTGCGGTGCAGGGGCCGCAGTTCGCGTTACAAACTTTTTGTTCGCGGTGTCCACTCTATACGCTACTAATAATAACTCAGTGTTTGTGGGCGATTAACACTGCAGAGGCCATCATAGAATTTCTTAACTTAACGCAAGATACATTTTTTAAATGTTTCGAAAGCCCGTTCACCCGAATGCATAAGTGCATTTGGGTCGGAGGGGAATATTTTGAAAAGCTATAAATAAACTTTTTCACATTCCAACTATTTTTCATTTTACTAACAATTTTTGGAACAGCCCACGATGTAAAGGTATATAGTACCCTTGTTAACATAGGAATAAAAAATAACTCACATTGCAAAAGGTGTTTGCTTGGCTAATGATTGCAATATTTGCAATTGTCAAACATATTGTCGTTAAGGTTGTATGAATGAAAATGTTCTAAATACATAGTTTGTTCAAACAGGTATAGCTTGATTCTACTACGTTTTGCATAGAGGTGACGGACACCGATGCCGTCATGATGACATCGCCACGAGATTTTTCACTACGGTGACCGAAGGCTTAGTGGCAACTGGCGGTGGTTCAGTTAGACTACATAGTGCGCCTGGGCCGGTCTCGGTTAGTGCGCTTTGAATATTCGAGCGCGTTACATGTGTCGCCAACAATTGTTGTTATATTACAAATGTAAATTAGACCTCAAGCGACTGCAAAAAGTGATATTATTTTACGTTTAATTATTATTCATTTGTGTTCAAAATAAAACATAATAATGGACTTCTACAAGGTTTTAGTAATACTAGGAGTATTATGCATGGGGTAAGTAACGCTTTATTAATATTATCAACACCTGAATCTTTCATTATTGCTCAAACATATTTTTGTTTTCGGGTTTTAATTTAATACATACAATATAATATTTTAAAAGGACAATAGATGTCAAGTAAAACTATTGTCGTGGTGTCGAATTGACGACTTTATAATTTACCGTTATTAAGTATTAATTAGCTTATCATAATTAGGTACAGTGCTCTCATGCTATGGTGATAATTTTTTTTTCTCTCATGGCTCACGGTTCATATCGCCACTAACAAGTAAAAGGTAGGGAAACAATTTGAAATAAAAGGAAATTTGGATTTGGATAGGATCTGGATCAAAAGGAGATAAGGAACAAATTACTATACATATTTAGATTTTTAAAGAGTCATGGGTTGTTATAAAAGAGTCTAAAATATTATATACAATGGTTATAAATATTTTCTGCTAAAGCCAGAGTAGTATTGCCAGGGTCTAACTATATTTTTGTATCTTAATGGAAAACCTTCGAATGTTTAAACGAGTTGATTTATCTAGTTCTTAAGAATATTAAAAAGAAATATCTATACTAATTTTTTTTTGTAACTGGTTCCGGATGTCGTGAGCTGTGGCTGTGTTTTGAGAAATTATTTCTTCATATGAAAATTACATTTTTCTGGGAATAGTGTAACTTTTATACCTATAGGAATATTGTAGATTCTTCCTTAATTGAAGCCGTGTCTATAGCAGTGAAATGGAGATTTAAAAATGTTTCAAATATGTTATACCTACTACAACACCAATTTTAACGCAACTTCTACAAAAAGCTAAAAAAGGCATGTCATACCTGAAAAACAAAGTGCTAAAATTATATTAGTCTAATAATCATTTTATTTTGTATGGATTCAAAGATAAAGGTAAAACAAAGACCAATTTATGACTTTTAAGCTCTTGTTTTACATCAAATTGTACCTACATAATGTCTCCTGAGTGGTGAGTGTAGTTGACATAGTATAAATCTTCTAATTCATTGATTAACGTGTGTGTAATTTCAAGGTCAAGGGTGGATGACAGGAAAAGTAAAGCCGATGTGTAGAGTCGCCAGTGCGTCTTGGATTGCAGATTATTTAATTTTGGTGTAACGAGTTAATTTGTTTTCTGCTGGTTTCTGGTTTTTTTTATGAACTGTTTTGTGTACCTTGGCAAAAACTAAAATTGCTCTGTATATTGAATTTCTATAATACTAAAACAAGACGACTGCAAAGTCGGAGGAGATGAAAGTCGATAACGTTGAATTTAGGGAACCTTTAACGTAAAATTGTGAGAAATGGAGAAAAACTCTCACTGAGATACTAAGAATACAGGCCATTATATCATATTTTATTAACCCACGACAAAACAGGAGGTTCTCAATTCGACCGTATATTTATACAATATTTTTTTTGTATGTTCAGCCTTCACTCCGATATTTATGAACTGATTTGATGGTTCTTTTTTTGTTAGAGGTATACCCTATACCTCAAGGGTGGTCCCATGTCCAGAAAGTCAGGATCTGATCCCATCATCAGATCCTAATAAAATTGAGAGAAACTTTCTAAAATTGTAAACACGAATAGTGTTTCTGTTTACTTTCCATAACTTAATAAGGTATTTGCGTTCAGGAATCATCACATCTTGAAGTTGAGCTGATGATGGATACCATACCCTTCCTAAATAATTAGAAGTAAGATGTAAAACCTGTGGTTTTAGTGACAGAAATCACTTCAGTTGCTTTGAAGAAAAGACATCTGATACCGCTTTATGCTAAGAGCAACTGCTCTTAGGTTTTATGGTATTTAGTATTAAATGTATTAAAATATAGTAGTTGTCAGAGTAATAAAAGACGACGCGAGCCACAAAAAATCATCATATGAAAACTTTTTAACAAAACAATATACCGACGAAAAAGAACTAAAACGCAAAAAATAAATAGACCTTTTAAGTCTTAAGTATTGAGCTTATTTACATAAACTATAAAATTTTATATAAACTAATTTTGTGTCGGCGCCAAATAATAAAATAACTAATTACCTACGTAGAGCCTTCTCTATTTTTACACCCATTTAAAATTTTGATAATGAATCAGTTTGTTGTTTGGCTTAATTTTCATCGGTATATTTTTTGTTAAAAAGTTTTCTTTTGTTTTTTTTATCTTTCTGATACTCTGTCTGGACCTCAATGATAGTAATAAAAAATACTCGTATATCTATATTTTAATATTCTGACTCTAACCTGTTATTTTTTGTTCAAATTTCATCCGCCAACTGTACTATATTTATTTAGGAAACATGTCTAATATTAATAAGGTCACTATAAAATGTTGTTAGTTTACTAATTATTAGGTAACAATTAGATCTCACCACTTTTTGCAGTAGAAAAACTGTGTTGCAACACTTAAATTTTTTACCTCGTATGTTTTTGATGGGATTTTATTTAAATTAAGATGATGAGTTATAAGGTACATACAAAAAACCTAAACAGGTAATAAAAATGCATCACAACTATACATAACATGGATATTGATTAAAATCACAAATAACTACGAAATAAAAATAATTTGACTGGCCTTTTGGTCTAGTGGTCAGTAATGCTGACTGCTGAGCCCTCTGGTTCTCGCTGGTCGTGGGTTAGATTCCCACTCAGGAAAATTGTATGAGAAAAGCAGTAACTTTTGTTACTTTTTATAGAATATTACACAAAAAAAATTAAGTCAGCTGCTATTGATTATGTGGTATAAAGGATTTACACAAATGAAAAGCCTTATCTTATAAATTTATAAATGCAATACTTTTCTAAATTTCAATTAATATAAAAATGAATTATAATAGCCAATATTACCACGCCTTCAATAAATTAGATTGTAGGTACATACCCTACTGGAAATGAACTCATTAATGAATATTAAAAAAAATTAATGAACATGGAAAGCGTGTAAATTAATATACCTGGAACTTCCTTCTTTATATATTATTATAATTATGTAAACATTATTTGTTTCTGTCGAGATCCTGTTAAAAAACTGTCAGTCGTAGCACTTTTTTCCCATATCAAAAGTGCTCGACGTGCCTAAAGAAGTTTTTACTTAAAAAAAAACTATTTCATCTAAATTTTATCCATTGTATTTATGGTCAAAACTATGCTGAAGGTTTATGTTGGGCTTACTTAGAAGTTAGGTTGGTCTTTGACCTGTTTTGAGATTTAATTTGATATTATTTCGTTTACATTAATGAAGGGTTTGATGGATTGACACAAAGCATTCTGAGTATTACTTACCAGTTAGATTATTGTTTTGTACTTGGTATTTACAGGAAGTGCTGTGTAGTGGCGGCTTAGAATACAAACCACTACCCCTTTTCATCCCAAGGGTGTCGTAGGAGCCGACTAAGGGAACAAATCAGGCAGATAATATTACTGTAAGAGAAGGAAAACTCGAAATAAAACCCTTTACCAACCCGTCTGGCCAACGTGGTAATAGTAGGCTAAACCCCTCCAATGAATAAAAGCCACAAAAAAAAGCCCCCAGTTCCCGGCAGTCCCGCTATTCCCGATTACGGTAGCGGTCGTGGTAACGGCGGGACAGGGGGTGCGAAGAATCTCCGGGCTACGGGAGGCTACCACAAACAACTACAACTGGCTAATTATAACTGTAACACCCTACGGTTGGATCATCACCTTACTGAACTCGAAGTAGAACTAGGCCGCATAAACTGGCACATATTGGGGTTATCCGAAATCCGAAGACAGGGGGAGGAGACGTTAACTCTCGAGTCAGGCAACCTCTTCTACTTTAGAGAAGGTGATCAGCTCTCCCAGGGCGGTGTCGGTTTCCTGGTCAACAAGGACCTCATTAACAACGTTGTGGAAGTTAGTAGTATTTCGACCCCGGTAGCGTACCTTATACTAAAAGTCACGCACAAGCATTTCCTGAAGGTGATACAGGTATATGCGCCGACATCGACTTACTCTGACGAAATAGCCGAGGCCGTGTACGAAGATATAGCCAAGGCAATACACGGTACCGCCAAGGCCACATACAGCGTTGTTATGGGGGACTTCAATGCTAAAGTGGGAGTACAAGAATGCGGCGAAACGAAAATCGGACCCTATGGAGTGGGGCGCAGAAATCACAGGGGGCAAATGCTGGTCAACTTTCTAGAATCACAGGGGCTCTTCCTAATGAATTCTTTCTTTAAGAAAAAGCCCCACAGGAAGTGGACTTGGCGAAGCCCCGATAACGTGACAAGGAACGAGATAGACTTCATCATTACGGACAGAAAACACATATTTAGAGATGTCTCCGTGCTCAACAGGTTTAATACCGGTAGTGATCACCGACTTGTACGAGGCACACTAAACATCAACCTGAAAGCTGAACGATTCCGGATGATATCTACGCCGCTCCAAGTATCTCTAGGGTCTGAAAAGTTTGAACTGAAACTACAAAATCGTTTCGTAACGCTAGAAACCATTAGCAACGTTACACCGAGGAGATACCAGAAATTGACCAATCCGAGATAGAGGCGGCTCTCAAACAGCTAAAGAACAACAAATCTCCTGGGGATGACGGAATTACAACCGAGCTCCTAAAGGCAGGCGGGACCCCAATCCTGAAAGGGCTGGCAAGTCTCTTTAACTCCGTCATCAAACACGGTTTAACACCTAGGGCATGGAGCGGGAGTGCGGTGGTACTGTTCTTCAAAAAAGGTGACAAGACCTTGTTGAAAAACTACAGACCCATCTCACTCCTGAGCTATATCTACAAGTTGTTCTCGAGAGTCGTTACAAACCGTCTCGCGAGAAAGCTCGACGAATTCCAGCCACCAGAACAAGCCGGGTTTCGAAAAGGCTATAGCACCGTGGACCACATCCATACCGTTCGGCAAATAGTACAAAAGACAGTGGAGTACAATCAGCCACTGTGTATGGCTTTTGTGGATTACGAGAAAGCCTTCGACTCCATCGAGACCTGGGCAGTTCTGAATGCTCTGCAACGATGTGTCGTGTTGACTGGCGATATATCGAGCTGCTGAGATGCTTATATGATACCGCCACGATGACCGTCCAGCTCCAAGACCAGAAGACGAAGCCTATAAACCTGCAGCGTGGAGTTAGGCAGGGGGATGTTATATCACCTAAACTTTTCACCAATGCGCTTGAAGACGTCTTCAAGACACTGGATTGGACTGGTCGGGGAATCAATATAAACGGTGCGCACATCTCACACCTTCGGTTTGCCGATGACATCGTCTTAGTAGCAGAGTCGCTGGAGCAGCTGGATGAGATGCTGCACAACCTGAATGGAGCATCTCGACGCGTCGGTCTTGGTATGAACTTGGACAAAACCAAGGTTATGTTCAATGAACATGTCATACCCAGACCGATTAACATCGAAGGTTCGACGCTCGAAGTTGTTCAAGAATATGTCTACCTGGGGCAGGTTATCCAGCTAGGTAGAAACAACTTCGAGAAAGAAGTCACCAGAAGGATCCAATTAGGTTGGGCAGCATTTGGCAAACTACGTCGAGTTTTCTCTTCGCCATTACCGCAATGTGTTCGATCAGTGCGTCCTACCTGTTATGATATACGGTGCCGAGACGTGGACACTAATGGTGGGGCTAGTTCACAAATTAAAAGTCACGCAGCGGGCTATGGAGCGAGCTATGCTTGGAGTCTCTTTGAAGGATAAATTTCGCAATGAGATCATCCGACAAAGAACCAAAGTTACCGACATAGCCCGCAGGATAAGCATGCTGAAGTGGCAATGGGCTGGCCACGTATGCCGAAGGACCGATGGCCGCTGGAGCAGACGTGTCCTAGAGGGGAGACCGCGAATCGGTAAACGGAAGGTAGGACACCCCCCCAGCCAGATGGACCGACGACCTGAAGAAGGTAGCAGGGATGAACTGGATGCGGAAGGCGAAGGACCGGGTGCTATGGCGCACATTGGGAGAGGCTTATGTCCAGCAGTGGACTATGATAGGCTGATTGATTTACAGGAAGGCAGTCTGTGAGTTTCTGTTAATAAATGATAAGTATTTCTTAATAATTGTTACTTATCGATAACGGACAGCATGCTACCTTAGTCGTCTATGATTGCAATACATTCTCTATACAAACTACAGATTTAGAAAGCGATGTTAGCTAAACTGACAATTTGGTTACAAGCAGGGTTTGGAAAATCTCGACATTTTCAGGGTCCCGGGACATAGGCACGCAGACCTTCTGAAAATAAAATGTTCTGATAGAATACAATTTCAAGAAATCAGTCAATCAGTCAGCTTTCAGTCGCGACCTGAAAGCCTCCAGACCCGGGACAACTAAATTTACAACAAGTCCCGGGACTTCGTGACATCTCGATCCCGGGACTGAGATAATAAGACACAATTAACAAAATCTTCACCCGAAATACTGTACATAATAAAATCTTCACTTCTACAAGAAGGCATGTATCTAGACACACATATAGAGACTACTTTTGAAATAAACATGTATAAATACTATGATTTCGAAATATATAACAAATTTTCCAAAAAATAAAAGTAAACATCCATAATATTTGTTTTAAAAATCTGTTGCTTTAATCACAAACAATTTATGTAATGTTATATTCTAAGCGAAAAGAACCTAAAGTAAATAAGGAAAATAATTGTTTAAAAGGTTCTCATAACAAATCATTTTCTTCTATGTATTTCTTTTGTGATGAGAACTTGATGTAAAACATCGTCTTGGAGGAAAATACCAACAAAATAAAACAATCTGTAAATTGAATTTTTCTCATGAAAACCAGAAACATTAACAATAAGTAATATAAATTCATTATTTTACCGACTTCATGAACAAGCGTGGGTGCTAAATTCAAATAAATCATTTCGTAAGGGCAAAACACCGTTTCCTAGTAGGTATACTAGGTAATAAATACCATGAGGTAACACAATAAAAAAAGAGAACTATTTTCTAGCTATAAATTAATCACTAATCAGTCTTTTGGAAAGAAGCTGTAGGACAGGTTCAGGCCTATTCTGGGTATTTTCATAATTGATGGTACAGGACTTGCTGTTTTTAGGAGAAAGCAAAGAAAGAAAATGAAAAACAGAAGAAGAAGAAAAATAGCAAACATACACGAAGAACTCTGAAGGAAATATGATCATGTTTCGCAATTCCGATAGAAACTGAAATGGCTTCATGTTCGGCGGCGTCGAGACATTCACATCCTTTCCTTACTTGATTCAAGTCTTTACAATCCTAATTTTCCAATAAATCTGCGAAAGCCCTTGGAGTACTTTGTTCCCAGGAGCAAACCCTGTCGCTCCTCTTCTTCTTTCGCTTTCGAACTTCTTCTCATACTTTCTATTCGTTACGACAATTCTTTTAGTTTTTCTGCTCAACCCCATTCAATGCGTGATAAAAGCGTTCTCTAAGCGTTTTCAAGATGAGAATCACGGATTTTTTTCTTTCTTAAGAATAACAAACTGAAATTACTGTTTTATAGGGCGCTACTTACGTTTTGTCGTATGCAAACAAAATTTCAACTCTCAGTAATATATAAAAAAACAGAAAAAGAAAGAAAAGAAATCCTTTTGTTCGAATTTAAATTCATTTTCAAAATGAAAATGGGGGCCTTCACTCGTTATGACATTCGTGTAATTATTTTGTATAACTTTGAGCATGGCTTAACTAAACAAAAAAAAATTCTAGGAAATGAGTGCACTGAGGGAAACTTGTCCATCTCTAAGGATCATAGAACGGTGGTAGGTAAACTCAATCAATTTTCATTCAATTTTTGAATCGCAATTTTGACTTGGAGGATGATGCAAGGTCCTGGCAGACCGATAGAAGTGACTCCCGATAAGGACATTGAGACTGTAGGAAAATTATTGAAGGAAAGATGGAGGAAACCCTCAACTTAAGTCCACCAACTGTTTATCGGATTCTTCACTACCATTCGAAAGTATGGAAACTTTGTTCACTCTGGGTACTTGGCACTTGACGACTGATGCGCTGAGAGAGCAGCGTGGGGCTTGGTCTCGTGATATGTTAATAAAAGTTTGAAGGCTGTATTACTACGACGTTCCTACTAAATCCTTGAGTGAAGTGTGGGTGTTTCAAGATGAACCAGCGCCGACGTCAGTGAAATAGTCCCGATCCGTAAAGAAAATAATGGTTGCTGTATTTTTTTCTAAGATAGAAATATAAAGGGAATACTGTTACTGCTGTATAGCATACAGAGGAATGTTTACCACATTAGAAGCCTTAAAAAATAAACAACCAAACTCAAGACTCGATACTTTACTCGTAGCTTTTGTATCACGATAACGTCCCTGCACATCGGGCCACAAAACTGCGGACTATTTGCACCAAGCTGGAATCAAACTGCTGGGACACCTTCCTTATAGTCCGCGTCCGCGTATGCGACTTTGTACTATTCCCATGTGTAAAAAAAATTAAAGGGATGAAAGTTTTCGAGCGATGAGAAGCTTAGAAGCTTTTGAGGATATAAATTAAAATTAAAAAAAAATCACAACGTATGGCAAAACTTACGTAGCGCCTCAGTAAAATGCTTAATATTATGAAAATGTGTAAGTATGGGTATTTATTTATTCATTCATAGGTATACCTCATATTTAGTTTAATTTAGGCCTTTATCTGATATGTCTATTTCTAATTATTTTAACGTACACATGACTTTGTCTGTAATGATTATCTACTATCCTCTATTCACTCTAAAGGTCCGCTGGAAGAAAACTCAGGTTTGGGTTAAGCTCGCCTTTATACTACACAAAGGCGCGCTTAACCCAAACCTGAGTTTTTTCATGTATTTAAGATATGTATTAAGATGATATGTAAGATGTGTAAGTGAACGTGTACAATAAAGAATAAATGAAATTAAATGAAGAACTCTTGGTTTAAGATGTCTGAAAATGAGGGATTTTGCATTACCGCTGAAGCTGAACAAACTTATTTAGAATCGTTGTGATTTGAAATTCGATGAAACGAAAAACTCACACTAAAAAGAGACAAACACAATACAATAGGATTTATCCTGCGAGAGAATGAGATAGAATACAAGTATACAGCACCAAAAAGAGACAAACATATTCATAAATAGGATTTAGCCTGCGAGAGAATGAAATAGAATCCAAGTAAACAGTGTTTCCTATAATCTTCGTATGCTAGCACGTGTCTTTGCACCTGCGTAGTACGAAGCCTTCTTGTGTCATTCACGTATATCATTTTTGTGCATTTGCGTATTAACATTAGTTGGTTAATTAATTTAGAAGTTTCACTTCTGCTGTGTGTGAGAATTGCACTTATTTTATCTGCTAAAATGCTTATCAGGAGTCTGAAATCATCTGAAAAGACATTGAAAAATCATCGTCGAAGAATCGTCAAAAAAATACGTGCAAATTCTCATGAAACTGTTATTTCGAAAATAGTTTAAGGGTTTAAAATATTTTTTTTAAATAATAATCCGGCTTTTTAAGTTAAAAGTTTCCGGCTCCACGGTGTACACGGTTTAACGGCTGAATTTAAATTATATTATACACGACTATTATAACAGCATAGTGCTGCTTTTCTGTTGATAATCAGGGTCACCAGGGGAAGGGGATAAGGTTGTCAAGCTGCCAGTCAGTAGGGACACCACAGCTGTGGCAGTTCTTGTACATACTATTGAGTAAGCTGTATATTTTATTCCTCAAGACTTATTTGACTTCACCATATTTTACATCACATAACATCACAACTGCAGAATATATAAACTGACGACGACAGCCATTTAAATTTATTATACCTATCACGTAGTGCCAACCTTTATAGCCGTGTAATTATTGTTACTTGGTAAAACCTTGAGGTTGTGATAATTTCGCATTAATTGATATTGAAAGGAATTTGTTATAGAAGGTAACTTGGTAAATAAAACGTAACTAGTGTCACAAAAGTTTTAAAAATCTGTATAAAGCCGGTGTGAAGGTTTCCCGGCGGAAACTGCCGCACTTTGCATTGACAATGGCCTAGTTCTGGGTTATTTAAAAATTTACCTTTAAAGGGCCTTTAACGTAATATATTAAAAAGTAACCGGTAGCAACAGCAGTTAAAGAAATTGTTAATTAACGATTTATTAATTTATTTTTATCCGATCTCTTTTTTCTCGGTACTTATGTCTTTTTGTTATATGTCTCATACAAAAGCATTTGCAAGACAATGCCTATCAATCTGTATGAGTTACGGTGGCATCAATTAACTTAAGAATTTTACACAATCGTGCTGAAGTCAGGTGGATAATCTATTATATTATAGTTATTTTTAATTGAAACATTCCATTTAGCAGTGGATTCCAGATAACATGACTCTTGTCGGCTTCCTTTTAAATTACAGCAAATGTAAAAGTAGTTGAAAACTAAAACAAAAATCCAATTCATCCATACAAAAGGACGGACAAAACTTTAAAGACATCAACTTAAAGGTGCCCCTATGCCGTGACGGTGCAGCCGGCGCCGCGCCGCTATTATTTTTGCACAGATACGAACGCCCGCTCATATAAAAAATACTTTATTATGAGTGTGCATTAATGAATATATTTGGCTATTTGCTTATATTTTAGCAGATGAACTGACGACCGGTTGATTACTTTGTTAATGTGACTGCATGTAACTGCAATGTGGAATGAAGACGAGAATTATACATTTAAACGTAACGAAATGGACCTTTATTTAGCGATTCAAAATTGATAGTTTGGGGTAATAAAGATTATGCGAGTTTATATCGAACTGTTTCGCCAGTTTTGCAGCATGATTCGCACAAGAAGGGAAATGAGATGTTCGTATAAGATTAGAGATATCAGATAAGACTATATCGTTTAATGCATAACACTCTTGATGTATGATAAGATTGCTACAGAAAGACTGATATTGGGTCTCAGACTGGGATGCCTTCTCTCCCTGCCAGTGGCACCAAATAGTAGCAATAGTGTTATGGGTCGTTTTTAACAGACGAAAAAAAGGAGGTTCTCAATTCGACCGTATATATATATTTTTTTTTAATGTATGTTAAGCCCTCTCTCCGTTATTTATGAACCGATTTTGATTATTCTTTTTTTGTTAGATAGGGTATACCTCAAGAGTGGTCCCATGTCAAGGAAGTCAGAATCTGATGATGGGATCCTGATAAAATGGAGAGAAACCCTCGAAAATTGGAGGAACGAATAGTGTTTCTGTTTACTTTTCATTTCTTTATCAGGTATTTGCGTTCAGAAATCATCATATCATGTAGCTGAGCTGATGATGAAAAAAGTCATGAAATAAAAATCTTTTTAACAAAAAATTAAACTGACGAAATAACTAAAAAGCAATAAATAAATAAACCTCTTAAGTCTTGAGCTTATTTACATAAACTATCAAATTTTATATAAACTTATTTTGAGTCGGCGCCAAATAATAAAATGATTAATTACCTACGTATAGCCATGTCCATTTCTACGTAGGTACATATAAAATTTAGATAATTAATCAGTTTGTTGTTTGGCGCCGACTCAAAATAAGTTTATGTAAATAAGCTCAAGACTTAAGAGGTTTATTTATTTATTGCTTTTTAGTTATTTCGTCGATTTATTTTTTTGTTAAAAAGATTTTTAAAGTCACCCATAGCATTTGCCGACAGGCTGTTAGACATCTTTGGGGTGGAGCGAGCGGTCAACCAACGGCCACTAACCAACTCAACTACACCGGACGATATTCGGCAGTTTTTATTGTCAAAAACCGGATATCCCACACTTCCAAGCTTTGCCTATTTATCCCACTGCCTGTGCGTGCCACTACCTCTGCCGATTACCGCGACCTAAGCTTTGGTAAGTCGGTAGGCAAGTCTTGGCCGAGTTTTAAATATCTAGCGCCGCGCGCCGGCACAAACGTATCAAGTTCGCCAGTTGCTTTGTCTGCAGCGGACTGCTTCTGCTGAGGTCATTCAAAGCATATGTCGGCGAGTTACTCCGCCATCTCGCAGTTATAATATGACGGACGGAATGTAGGTGCCCAAAAAGGGCCAGAGGCAAAGGTCAACCCAAGCTAATTTTGATGTTGTATTGTAACAGCTTCCGTAGTTCACCGATGGCGGCTGTAGAGACGATTCAGTGACTAAGATGGACTGAGAATCACGCCTTCTCATCGTACGCTTTATTTCAAATAGCGACAGAATTTTCACAGCGGTCTCAAATTAAAGTGGTGACAGCATAGGATACCTATACTGTCAATACCGACCAGGATCAAAATAAATAAGTGGCTGTCAATGAGTATACGTTTGCTTTTCTGTATAATAGTTATGCAACGAGGTAAGAGTCGCTCACTACTTACTCGGTAATTGTGCGGTATTGCACAAAACAGGTTTTAGTGTTGAATGATCATTTCAAGGTCCACAATTAGTTTTAAATTATTCCGTTTGCTTACTGCAGAATGAGCTGAATTGCAAGTGAATGACAGGCTTGACAATAGTACTCTTTCTGCATGCAATTAAATTTACCTAATATCCGCTCGTTAAACTTGGTTAATGACCGATACGCCGATATTACGGCCATTAAATAATCAAAAATAACAAGCCACACATATTATCACCTTCACGTCACACATTAACCTTTTGACTACTTAAAAATCATTGTGTATTCTGTGGTTTTGAATTTATTTATTTATTATTTGGAAAACCAACAGCATTTAACAACAATATTACGCAGTGTGAATGAGAAACATAAAGCCAATTACAGGTTTTCGCTAATAGTATTTGTGTAGGTACATATGTTACTGGACATTTGAATTACTTACATAAATTTATAGAAAAGTAGTCATTCCATTTATTTCATACTAGCAGCGCCCCGCGATTTCAACCGCGTAAATCCCGATCCCGTGGGAATATCGGGATAAAAAGTAGCCTATGTGTTAATCCAGGTCTCCAGCTATCTACATACCAAGTTTCATAGCAATCGTTTTAATATCTTATTTAAGGTATTGTTTGCTCGCCATAAAAATGAATTCTGATGGTAATTTGTTGAGGCTATAAATTTAAAAAGTTAACTTGATTAGTGGGGATTTAAATACTAGATGCAGCATTTAGGACTTTGTCATATATACCAAAACGTATATTTGTAACATAAAATATAGGACCTTTTTTTTCTTATTTTCAGACCTTTTATGTCTTTGTGACCTGACCTGGCTTGTCTTCGGTGTAAAAAACTATAATTGCGTTTATAATTATTATGTGTTTAAAATCCAACCTCTTGTTTTTATAATGGGCCATTGTCAACGATATCTTTTAGATCTGATTATATTTTTATAATGCATTTCGGCCACGGCTTTGCTTAAACTATAAGATATGTAAACAGAGTTTAATTTAAACAAAGAATATATTGTTACATTGCATCGTAGGTGTCTTACAAATCTATCAATCTACCAACTACAATGCCGAGTGAGAAAAGGATTACAAAGAATAATGTAATAATTCCTTTTTATTGAATTATTACATCACTACATATTTTAAAACAAAGTCCCCCCCCCCCGCGCCTGTCTGTCTGTTCGCGATAAACTGAAAAACTACTGAACGGATTTTCATGAGGTTTTCACTAATAGACAGAGTGATTCATGAGGAAGATTTAGGTGTGTAATTTGTTAAGATTTTGTGTAAATTGATTGAAATATGTTGATGATCGTTGAAGTTGTCTCTGCTACCCGTGCGAACTCGGAGTGGGTTGCTAGTCATTGTATAAAACGATTGAGTTTAGACTTGATGGAATGTGATATGAAACCTAGATATTCTAACATCATAGATAAATTATGTTTCATTAAATATTTAGAACGTGGTAGGTATGTGATGATTGTTCGCCTATACAATCGCGATCCAGATAAGCATGTATTGTACAAATGTAATCTACCTACCTATTACACAATGACGAGTTATAATATGCAGAAATGTTACTAATTTACTATCATCTATTCGTAAATAGTATTCAAGATTATTTGCAGATTTAATATGTGCAAACTTACTATATGTCAGTTAGAGGACAACCAGACAATTAAACGACTCTAAAAAGATCTACCTACCCATAATAAAATAAAGACCATAAACTTAGTATACTAACGCTAGTATACTAAGTTCATGATTAAAATAAACGTAACATACCAATAAATTAAACGCTATGTAAATACATAAAAATTGTGTTGACGGGTCTCAGATATTAATATCTGAGACCCGTCAACACAATTCTTTTAAGCAAGCAGAAATTTAAGCAAAGTTTGTAGTTTGATTACTATTTTGGCTATACTTAAACCCCCCTTGTGACCCCTGCTTCTAAGCCTTTCAGTGTAGCCGATAGTAACCAAACTACAAACTTCATACAAATTCCTGGAGAAAGACTAGAAAAACGAATTAGTTTTTCATTTAGCTTAGTTGGAAAACAAGCAGCCTCCTGATTGTAAATAGCCGTACTCATCAGCTAATATTCAAACGAACATTATCAGTGAAACTAAACTATATTATTATGTTTTACTGTACTATAACAACTTATACTCAAACCGTGAATGTAGCTCAGATGTAATCACGTGTAACATGTATGTGAGAAGGTTCAAGTCAAGTTCGTCTAGTTTTAGTATGTTTGCGAAATGGAACATCGAATGCATTAAATATATACGGTTTTACTCATATGTGTGTGTATTTATTATAGCTGATATTTATAAAAAATACCAATACAAAGTTGAAGGTCTTAGACGATTTAGCCTCCGTAAAGAGGTATTAATATGCAATTAAAATTTAAGGTTGTCATTGAAGCATATTGTCATGGTTTTTAAACTATGATTTTTAGTATTTTGATATCAATAACTAATTAGACATCGTTATCACAGTCTAAAATTCGGCCATTAGGGGCAATGCAGAAAAGAATTTTCGTACGCAAATTCGCAATGTCAACAACATACAAATAAAACGGCATGGTTGGAAAGTCATCGTTTATTATATGTAACATTTGTTTAATACATTATCAAAGACATTTCCACAACAGTCTGGTAGTTTTGAGTATTTTATTGGCCTTACCAAATGTCTGACTGCGGCGGCAGACCGATTGGAGTCGTGGAGCTCCCTAAGTTGTAGTTGAGTTCCGTGATTACCGACTTATCTAGTCTACTGGATGTAGTCACTGGTCAGCTCAAAGCTGAAATGGTACATGGCACTTGCACAGTTTGAATTTATGTAGACCTGGATCCTTGAGTTTGTTTCGGCGTTTCTTCTCAAGGCTAGTAATAGGAAATGTGAGCATCATCTAGTTTTGAAGAAATCGACGTGTAAAAGTGTCTAAAACGACCTATTTGCAAAATAAATTCATTTATCGTTATTATTTATTTATTACATTGTCCATTTTGTCTGTTTTGGAAACACGTAAATAATGAATTATGTAGGTATCTTTGTATACTTGAATTTAATATAATATCTAATAGAAAAAGTAAAACTTTGTGATTCATCGAAGTGCTTGCTACAACCCTTGGTAGTGTCGTCGCCCTCAAACTGCCCGATTACCTAATAAGGAAGCTGGTGCGTTGTCTTCATTGTTTTATTATTAGTTGTTACCCCACTTTCTAACAGTGGACAAGGAAATCACAGACTGTATAATAGTCCTTGCACTATTAGGACTAGACATACCGATATTAAAGAATATGACTTACAACATCGCACCCTAAATAAGACAACTTAATTGATAAACGAGTGCCATCGACAAAGTCAAATGTCAACTTACTATCAGATCACTCTACCATATGAGGCATTCAATAGATATAGGTTGGAAAGTATTTTTTTGTTAATATATTTTAAATAAATTTATAAGGTAAAGTTTATTAAAAGTAGTATAAACAAATACTAGGATCGGACTAGGATATACATACATATTTGTCTTACTAAAATTAAGGAATAAATTAATTTATCATAGTTACTTCTATAGGCACTTGGTATGAAGGGAAGTAAAAAATCACGAACTAATCATTTGCATAGAATTTCCCTGTTTGAAAAACGTTAACGTGGCATTTTTCTTAAGTACGATTTTACTGCTATTTTAAAGAAATATTCCCAGGTCCTTTTAATGAATATTTAATGTATGGTCTCAAATAAGCAGGCGCAAACCCATGAACAATGTCTCAGTAGAATCGCGTAATGGCTATCATACATTCTCTATGAACGCATCCACACCTCTCAGTGTCAGTGACGGCACTGTCACTGAGAGCACTGTGCCGTCACTGTCACTGAGAGCATTGTGCCGTCACTGTCACTGAGAGCACTGTGCCGTCACTGTCACTGAGAGCACTGTGCCGTCACTGACACTGACAGGTGTTTATGCGTTCATAGAGAATGTATGAAAGAATAATTATTACGGTGTCGGTACTGTACCGGAACTGTGACTGCACTGATATGTGTGAATCGGCCTTAAGAGCTCTCAGTGACAGTGCCGGCGCCGGCAATCACGGACGCAATCGTTGACGACAATATTTTTTTATCTGATCACGGACGCCGCTGCATCAAAATGAAAATGGAGGACGAGCGATTGATCGAATTGGTTCGTGAAAATACTGTTTTGTATGATTTGTCTCATGCAAAGTACATACTACACATACATAACATAACATACATACACATGGATACAAAATACAAAACCCATTGTTCCTCCAATAAGTATCTTTCTTTACTAATTTACTTTCTAGTCTCTGCAGAAGAATGTTGAAACAGCTTCATCACATTCCAAAATATTAAAAATATTTTAGTTCGTCTTTAATTCATTCTTTGTATAATGTCATGAATTCTCCTTCGTTTCTCTTAATCGTCATGCATCGTGCACCCATTGTCTTTCTTTTTCCTTGATGCTGCTCTTCTTCTTCGTCTAAACCAATGGTTATCATTGCTAGTTCCCTATTATTGAATAGAACCATAGCAACAATTTGTTTGTTTTCAGGCAAATAATTGTTTTGCCTGAAGATCCGTAGAGCAATGAGTACTGACATATTGTGTGAATTGAAGCACTGCCGCATCACTGTAGTACTGATACAAACCTGTGCGAACGCGTTGCCGGAACTGTGACTGCACTGATGTGTGTTAATCGGCCTTTAAGGACTCGCACAAAAGCGCACACACGGTAAAGGTTTATAATCTCATTTTTGCTTGCGATATTGGTACATACCATATCTTTAAGAACAATTTTTATTGTTTTTATAATATGTACGTGCCAAAATACTTACACATTGATATGCTGCAATCTTCTAATGTTTTATGTTACTTCTTTATAAAGTATAAGTTATAATAATAACAGTTTTTATTTGCCTAGATTGCGGTACAAAAGGTGGTACAAATAATAAAATAAGCACGATACACATTTCGCCAAGAAATGATGTCATGCAAAACGGCATAAGTCGGTTTTCATCAAAATGGAACTAATTTACTATAGAAAATGAAGTTGACAAAAACATTTACAGAATAGACAATTATTTGAAACAAAGTAACTAATGTTATAAAGTGATAATATTCATCACACAGAAGCCTACAACACGATTGCTTATGCGGATCGATTGGAGTGTCAGCTATAGCTCGAGCAGCTTAGGGTTGTAACTCGAACGGGGTTTTATATAATTACTTACCGAATTAATTATATGAAATTCGTTAGGTGTTGGATCCCGTGGGAATATCGGGATAAAAAGTAGCCTATGCGTTAATCCAGGTCTCCAGCTATCTACATACATACCAAGTTTCATCGCAGTCGTTTCAGTGGATTTTGCGTGAAAGAGTAACAAACATTCATCCATTCATTCATCAATCCATCCATCCAAACTTTCACATTTATAATATTAGTGGGATTTATCACATTACACTAGCTCGTTTGCAGTGTTTTTTGTTTTATTCAATGGTCGTTTTACACAAATCTGCAAGTTTTATGCTAACTACGACTATATTAGCGACTAGTTAAACTCTTTGACTGGTCAGATGTTAATTTTCATTCATATTAGTTTACATTTTCAATATAAACCTATCATATTCCGATAACACGATTGCCTAGTATAGACCCTTAAAGCGTTGCCAGGAAGTTCGAGCCATATTACATCACATTTCCACTTCCCATGCAATACGTATTAATGCTTTTAATTTTTATACCACGTCGTTAAATCGAAACATAATGGCGTACAACCTACTTTTTATAATAAAGTATTAACATTTGCGTAAAAATAGTCATGTTGTTATTTCCGTATTGACGTTCAAGTTGAATTAAAATTGTAGAGTTACGCCTTTTAATTGTAGATTATAAGCTGTCCTTATTCGTGTCTAAAGTGGTTTATTCCTTTAAACCTTCTTGAAATAAGTATATGTAAGTAGACACTTACTTTAAATTCAATGAAATATTTCATTGACATAATAAGACCATGGTAAATTTTAATTTCTTACGGTTAAAATTAATAGAATAGAAAGAAAACAGCAGGTTTTTTTAAATTTAGATTTACTTGTATGTTGAGTACTTTTTTATTATTTCCTTCAAACTTCCAGGCTAGGTGTCTGTCAAGTAGATATGAGCGCCGATGCGGTACTTTGGTCCTTTAAAGCATTTTTATTAACAACAGCTATAGGATGCTATAATTTTTTGAGTAACATTACCAAATTTTAACCAAACTAGGCATAGCTTGTTTAATGGATTCTAGTCCTCGAATAAATATAGTAGTGTACTGGGACACTTTTTTTGTATATACATTCATATTATACATAAAAAATATTCTTATATACAAATTAGCAACCCGCCCCGGCTTTGCACGGGTAGCATAGACATCTTCAACAATCATCATCATATTGCAACCTGTTTACACAAAACCTTAACAAATTATATACCTAACTTTTAAACTTTCGCGTTCCATGATATAATTATGTATTTATACGGGAATTAACGCGATCACGAAAAGGTATTACATACCTCTGAATTGCCTGACGTTTCGACCAGGTTGCACTGGCCGTGGTCACAGGCTGACTGGCTCAGCGGTGCACGCCGTCCGTCGTCGAGATCGTGAGGTAGAAGGTTCTTCATCCACCCGCACATTTTCGATATTTTTAATATTTTGATTTCGCCATGTACCGTCACATACTATACTAACAGTGTCCCTATTCTCTAAGCAAACCGATGTGCCCCTATTCTGGTGTTCACCCGACTGCGCATAAAAGCGAGGTGGCATGTTTTTTATCACTGGATTCCACGCTGTTGATAATTTGAAACCATCTTCCCGATTGAAAGTTTTGTGTTTTTTAATTTCAATCGCTTCACGTACAACTCTTGAATAAAAGTGACGTTCCGTGGAGAGGACTTGCGTACGGTGAAACTCAATCCAGTGATTGGTGCCCGCTTCGAGTGCATGTTCTGCAATCGCTGATTTGCTAATCTGTCGGTTCTTCACAGCAGCGATGTGTTCTTTGACCCTTTCAGCAATAGTCCGCTTTGTTTGGCCTATGTAGGAACTACCGCAGCTGCAGTTTATTTTGTAGACACCTGGAGTTTGTAAAGGCAAGACATCCTTTGGTGTGCCCACGATGTTTTGAACTTTTATGCCTGGTGTGTACACTGTCGGAATGGAGTATTTCTTTAACACGGAGCCGATCTTATCCGTTACTCCTTTGACATATGGCATGTAGGCTGGTTGTCTGTTCACCTCCGGATGCTTGCGTCTCATTGTCGGTCGCTTCCGTGTTCCATTCACCTGATATCCGTTACTTTTGAGTACCTCCTGAACATGATCCAGCTCTCGCTCCAAATGTTCAGGGTCACAAAGATCGTATGCTCTGTTCTTTAGTGAAGTCATAACAGATTGCAGGTGTCGGGGATGATGATGAGACGTGGCGTGTAGGTATCTATCGGTATGAGTAGGCTTGCGGTGCACCGCTGAGCCAGTCAGCCTGTGACCACGGCCAGTGCAATTTGGTCGAAACGTCAGGCAATTCAGAGGTATGTAATACCTTTTCGTGATCGCGTTAATTCCCGTATAAATACATAATGAAATTATATACCTGAACCTTCCTCATGACTCGCTCTATCTATTGGTGAAAACCGCAGGAAAATACGTTCAGTAGTTTTTGCGTTTATCGTGACAGACACAGACGCGGCGGGGAACTTTGTTTTATAATATGTAGTGATAATGCGCTGAGCGATAATCGAACCAGCGACCCATATAACAGATCTTACTGATCTTCTAAACATTAGATCATCTAGCCTTGCTACGTACACAAATATAAAGAAATGGTTACGTATGTTAATATTATTACAGTTAACTATTTTATTACCATTGTTTAGTTATCAACGTTAAATGGCACCATATAAGATTACCACACAATTATGTAGGATTCAGCGGTTTGTGCCTAGTTTATTCTTCTTCTAATATTCCGTTTGCGATGATAACTAAAAAGACTGCGATCATAATGCTCTTATTACTAGTCTATCTTCACTATTCTTGTTGCTTTTATACATATACTTCTATTTAAATAAATAAACATAATGGCGGTGGCATATCGGTATATTTATTAAAACCTGAAAAGATCAGTTCTGTAAAAAAGTGATATACATTCTTTTAACACATATAATGAACATAATCTTGTACCTGCGTTCAGGCTTTAGAAAAAATAACAAGTCGTTTCGAGGTTAATGTATTCGGTTTTATAATAAAATTCTAGATAATAATATACAAATGTTAAGTCTAAACAAGTTTAAGTCCAAAGTAGAACGACAAGTATACCTAAGGGCTGTTACCCATTAGAGGATTTTAGAATAGAATAGAATAATTTATTCGAGGTCTACAATTTCTAGACCTCGAATAAACATACTTGCACACTTATTTTTAGTAAACTATTTTAAGAGTAAAACAAGCCATACTTAGTTTGCGTCTAGAAAGCGTTGAGTACTATTTCCCAGAATATTATAGGTAAAACAAACTATAATGTACAATAATTTCATGGTCAAATTTTTCCGAAAATTAGCAGGTTGAAACTCGAAACAGGATGAACGAGGTCGTTATCTCAGAATAAATTATACTTTAACAATATCAAACCTGTTCACATGAAAGTTTTTACCACAGTTAGCAATCAAGTCAGGCCTACCAGTCAGCCCATGGTTTTTAGACTTAATGTAATGCTGGATGAGTAATCAGTAATAAACCGATTACAAGGAAAGTAAGTAAAATCTGTTTTTGTTTGAGCTGCTCAACTGAAGTGTATTCACACTTCTGTCTGGGAATTCCCGATTAAACGTACATATATGGAGAATACGCGATTGTATTTGAAGGATTCTTAAATAATTTGTGACATAATTATAACGAAAGCGGTACACCGCTTAGGAGTAGATTTTATTTTACTGAGTAACTTAAAAACCTTTAATTTTTTTGATGTTTGTTTTCACTTGTACATGATGGTTTATCATACTGTGTAATATATGGATGTATTTATATAACTAGCAGCGCCCCGCGGTTTCACCCGCGTAAGTCAGGATCCCGTGGGATTATCGGGATAAAAAGTAGCCTATATGCCAATCCAGCTATCTACATTCATCGCATTTGGTTCAGTAGTTTTGGTGTGAAAGACTAACAAACATCCATACATACACACATCCATACATCCTCACAAACTTTCACGTTTATAATATTAGTAGGATTTAGTACCGCCATATTTATCTTTATTCTTTCACATAAATACTTTTATGTACGTAGGTATAAATTCTATGCATGAGTACCTTTAGTCATATCTACGCTTTTATATTTTATAAACAATATGTTAATGAAGTAATTAATGTGGCCATTATTTAGTTCTTAATTGACCATCAACGACATAATAAATATTTAAATAGAACGTACGTACGTACGTAAATTACACATTGATTCTTGGGAAGTTAGGGGCATAGCTTTCAGTTGACGTCGGCGAAGTTGGGGGTTGATATTTTTTTTACAGAAAGGTTACATTATTATAAGCACACACGCAAAGTTTCAACAAGCGGAGATGCGAAGTTTTTGAGAAAAAAAAATGAAAATCAATTATTATTGCAATATTTATGTCAATTACCGACGTATGACAACTTAACCGTAGGTAAAACGAAACGTTCAATGGCGAGAATTCTATATAATCTGTGGCGTTTTATTTTATATAAATTTACGTAATAATTATATTTTGTACTCATTTCAATAGTTTTCATGCACACAGTTTATATGTATTAAATGCATTATTTTCATTAAAATATATTTCATTAAAATTGAAGTGTGTCGTATTAACCGTCTTTTGCCCCCTTCCCCTCCAAGGGGTCTCTCTTGTTTTTTTATATTTTTATTAATTTTAATCCATAAAATGAGAAAAATTTCCTCCAAAAGGGGGGGGGGGGGGCTCCGCGAATGTACCCCTCCCCCCGCGACCCCTTCCTACCCCTCAACTTGACGGACGTCAATGGAAAGTCCTTCCAAAGTTCAGTTTTAATGTGTATGGACCTAAACTCTTACTCGAAACACAATGGGTTAAATTTGTTTACCCATCAGCGAAATATGGAAACCTCAGCTCTAGGGCAGCTCAGTCAAGAGTTTCACTAAAAACGTCAAATTACCACATACTGTTCATCAGATCTCTCTTCAAAAGTATTAATCAAATCTGGGTAAAAAAGTATTAATAGAAACTGGGAGAATAAAAGCGAGCGCTTTGGAAGTTCCCTGTATAGTAGGTATTGAAACTGTTTTGTACTTTTGACTGGCCTGTTGGTCTAGTGGTTAGTGACCCTGTCTGCTAAGCCAGAGGTCGTGGGTTCGATTCCTACCCAGGACAAGTAATAATGTGATGAGCATGTTTATTTGTTCTGTGTCTGGGTGTAATTTATCTATAATATGTATGTATTTAGAAATATATAAGTATGTTTATCAGCAGTCTGGTTACCATAGTACAGGCTCTGCCAAGTTTGGGATTAGACGGCCGTGTGTGAGATGTGTGGAGCTATTATATTATATTATTATTATTAGATTTTTATTTAATAATATTCTTTATAACGCTACCCTTGTTTTGGATAAGAGTACATCTATGAAACGCAGATATAGATTGGAAATGGGGACCAATTCAATTTGTGTGACATTTTGTTTTTCATGTCACTTGGATAAACTTGTGTCCCGAGGCAAGGGACACAAGTGTTGCTCATTGTCACAGTAATACGGGACTATACCTTTCAAAACGAGACGTTTTATCACGTTATTGTTAGATGATAGTCTAAACGAAAAGTAATAACATTTTTAAAGGAGAGAAGGTAACAATCATATCCCAATTTTTCTGTGATTTCGTTATTAAAATTAATTAACAGTTAAAAATGTAATTGTTAATCTTTGTACGTTAATAAATCAGAGTACATACCTATCTCACATATAATCTCAACGGGTTTCTACGATTACCTTACCACTCGTACGTTCCGTGTTAGAACATTTTAATATGTCCTAATTATTCAAGTTGAAGCAGTTTTAAATGTCATTGGTTACTATAAAATATCATTGGTAAACATCATTGATTACTGAAAGATTTCACATTTACTTCTATGGTTACTTAAACCTGACAATTTACCTAGAATTCGTTTATAATAAATAAACTTGGGCCCTTATTTCTACTTTAAACGCTGCTTCAAATAATTATTTTTAGAAAAGTACCGATTAGTGGCGTCAATGCGCAGAAATCAAGCCTATTCTTTTATCTATAGGGTTTCACTATGTATCACTTACATAACTTTTTAGTTGACGTAAGAATTATTTTTATCATCTTTGAACTCGGTTGTCCCTGTAAACACTTTTACACCCATATGGAGTACAGATGCTTTAGAAAAAATCTTGCCCAAATTTACAAGGCATCCATATATATATATATATATATATGTAAAATACCTCATTTCTAACAAAAACTAAATTGAAAATTGAAACAATAGAAGAAGGAACAGAATAATAATGAATAGATGTACTGACGACCTGAAGAAGGGTTTGTCCGTTGGAGTGGATGCGGAAGGCGGAGAACCGGATGGCATTGGGAGAGGCCTATCTCCAGCAATGGACTGCAATTGGCTGATTGATTGATATATAATAAATAATATTTCTTGTCGTTCAAAAAGGGTTACAATATTTTATCGAGTTTCTGGTTTCAACCGACTTCGTTAAAAATAACTAATCTTTTACAAAATATTAATATGATTTGGGAAAATCATTTAAAGGACTCTAAGTTATTGTTTCAGGTTTTTTGCATATTATTTAGGTATGCAGTCTTTATAAGTCAAAGGAAAACCAGAACACTCGACATATTTGATATGCCCATATTAAATAAAAGTCGAAGATTGCAAAAAAAAACCACGTAAAATATAGTTTTCTAACACTTTATAAATTTTTAAATATAATATTGTATTATTTTATGAGAAAAAACTCCTAAGCACGTAGCGGGGAAACGAGCAGACGGGTAACCTGATGCTAAATGAGTCCGCCGCCCATGAGCACATACAACTCAAGAGTCACAAGTCCGTTGCCGGCCTTTAAGGTGGGAGTAGGGGAAGGTGGGAGTAGGGGAAGGGGGAAGAGGGGGAGAGGAAGGGAAAGGGGGAGAAGGAAGGGTTAGGACCTCCGGGAACCTCACTCACTCGGCGGAAAGCAATGCAATCATTGTTTTACTGCCAGGTTTTCTGTGAGGCTGTGATATCACTCCGGTCGAGCCGGCCCATACCTGCCGAAGCATGGCTCTCCCACGAACAACAATTTTTAGCGCTTTACGTTATTTACGAGGTCTACTATACGACTTTAAAATAATAACCTCACAGACATCGGTAACAGCTTACCATCAGGCGGCCCGTGTGTTAATTTCAAATGATAATTGATAAAAAAACCTTTTTGTAACTAAATTATGTTGTCATACGTTAAAGCAAACTAGAAACGTATGGTAGTGTCGCTTGTACTATCACATAAAATATATGATCAAGATAAAGTGTAATATGATTTTGCTGTCGACATGAGGTACGATTCACCTTCCGTGCAATGACTCCGACTGCATGACCATTTACGTTGTAATTTCGAACCATTGGGCATTTATGGATCATGGTCGTTCATGATTGGAGGTTAGAAATTATATTTGCACGAGAGCCTAATGTATTGTTATAGAACATTAAAAACATAGAAAGAGTACTTACAGAAGATCGCACTATTCTTAGTGCTGTCTTTTTGCTGTTTTAAGCTCATGCTCTACATGAGCTCAACGGCAGCCTCAAGAACTTATCCATCTGAGAAGGTAAAGCTTGTTTGCCAACGCATTTCTATGAAAAAACACATTTCAAGACCCTTCTGTTTTTTTAAGGTTTCAATTTGTGCGTCCATTCTCCTTTGAGTTATCTCTCGTGGTATTGTTATAGTATAAATGTAGCTGAATGCTAAAATAAATGTCAACGTAAGTAAAGTTATTTTAATCATTGTTTAAAATCGTCAATTTTTGTTTTTCAGAAACGCTGAAATTTTAAACTTCTCCGGAGGTTTAAAATCAAATTACACATTTCCACCAGAGTTCTTGTTTGGAGTCTCTACTGCAGCTTTCCAAATCGAGGGAGCATGGAATGTTGACGGTATGTCAATAGTTTTTTGCTATTTAAAACTTAAATAAAATGTCAGCAGTAAAACTTCAGCTGTATAACTATTACATTAATCTTTCAGGGAAATCAGAGAGTATATGGGATCATCTGGTACACACTAATAAAAGTTTTGTAAAAGATGGATCAAATGGAGACGTAGCTGCCGACTCATATCACCTTTACAAAAGGGATGCTGAAATGGTGCGCGAACTTGGAGTAGACATATACAGATTTTCAATTTCTTGGCCAAGAATTTTGCCGTCTGGACTAACAAATAATATAAACGCTGCGGGCTTACAGTATTACAGTAATCTTATTGATGAACTTATAAAGTACGGTATCACACCTATGATCTCCATATACCATTGGGACCTGCCACAGAAACTCCAGAATATAGGAGGATGGAGTAATGCTCATATTGTTGATTACTACACAGATTATGCTAAGGTATTGTTTGACAATTATGCGAGCAGAGTAAAGTATTGGATAACTTTCAATGAGCCTATGCAGACATGTTTGGAAGGTTACGGCGGTACATACAGAGCGCCGGCTTTAAATCGGCACGGTATTGCGGAATACCTATGTGCGCACAACCTTTTAAAAGCTCATGCTAGCGTGTATCATCTGTTCAATGAGCAATACCGCCACGTTAATAAAGGTATGCAATATTCCTTTATGATCCATTCCTCTTAAAGTTTTTATAAGTAGGTACGTTGAATTTTGATTTCAATGACAATAACTTACGATTTTAAGGTAAAATTGGTATGGCTTTGGATTCGAACTGGGCTGAACCTAAAACCAATACGTCAAGAGACAGAGAAGCAGCTGAGTTGTATTTGAAGACGCATGTAAGTATTTATTATGCAATTATGTATTTCAGTACTTTACTAAGTTATATTTAGTATACGTACGTATATATAAAAATATAATATATAAAATCCTTTGTCCTGACTGACTGACTGACGGATCAACGCACAACCTAAACCATAGGTCATACAGACGTGAAATTTAGAGGAAGTATTCCTTATATGATATAGGCATCCGATAAGAAAGAATTTTTGAAAATTCCACTCCCAAGAATGGGTTAAAATAGAAAACTTGGTAATTTTTTAAGTTAGGGATGTAAAAAAATGGTGGATGATTGTAAAAGTAACAGTACATTATTTACTGCTTTTTGAAAATTCCCCCCTTAACTTTAAAAATCCCGGACTGTATCTCACATGGGCACTACGTACGTACGTCGTAAACACCTTACGTTGCATCTTTAGCAATTTTTTTTCAGACTGTTTGCGACAATTGCGTCATGCATCGATTTTTAACCAACTTTAAAAATAACGTTTATGTAGGAATGTTTTTTTTTAAATTTAATTCCTCAGATTTCCGTCAAATTGGAACTGAATTCGTTACCACGCGAATTTGGTGAAGATGAGTCCCATGTTCTTCATGAGATCCGGAGAAAGAAACACCTTAACGGACATTGCATAATCAGTGCTATGTTTATCGTGTGGAAACCGACATGGGTCATCACCTCGCTGGGGCTAACGGCGAAGTAGTATGTCTAGGTATAGAACCGACTAAATCCACACGGTGTTACGTCACAGGTATTCCAAGAGACTCAAGTATACCCTAGAAATGAAGTTCCCGAGAATCGGCACACCACTTTGTGTGGGGGACCTTGCCCCTGAGGCAAGGCAAGGCACTTTTCATCAGAAAGGTGCACATGTAACACGTTACGCCACCGCCTAAGGCCTGCTCTGCTCGGGTAATGGGCAGCATCGCAGAACATTCTTTATTGCTTGAATGTTTAAAGGTCGTATCGGTCCGGAAATACCATAGGCCACAATTTGTTCCACAGATTGGTTGTGCGAGGCAAAAAGTTTCTGGAGATCCGCACAGTGGTGGATTGCCTATACAGAGGCACCCCAGTACCAGCGTCTCCCTCTGGACCACATTCAACGGAAAGCGACTCAAATCGTCGATTGCCATTATAGTTCAGATCGGCTTGACCCCTTGGCGTTGCGTAGAGATGTAGCTTCATTCCGCATTCTCTATCGCCTGTATTATGGGGAGTGCTCCGAGGAATTGTTCGGACTTATACCGGCCGCAGCGTTTCGGCATTGTTCACCGGTAATTGGCAATCCATCACTATGCGGTTCTCCAGAAACTTTATCGGAATCCAGTAGGAGCGAGACGAATTATCTACTGACGGCTGAGTGAGTTAAGTGCGTGCAGTTGGCACTAGCTATGGCTTTACTCTAGCTAGCATTTTACTATCTTGATAAAGTAAATAAGTTCTTTAATTTACTCTCTTTAGTTCTCCGTCTTTGTCTTATCGGTTGTGATAATTTTGTGTCTTTCTTTTTCGACTAAGATAATTTTTTATCGTCAATATCTTGCGTATTTTGTACTTTTTTATTTTGGGTATATATTTAGATTGGTATTAGATTTAGAGGAAACAATTGAAATAAGTTTTTCAATCATTTCCTCTAAAGTTAAGATTGATTATTTGAATCTTTACCTAACGTACCTACAGTTTACCTAGTTTGTTCAGTTAAAGAAATAAAAAAATTCAAGATACCAAGAGAAGATTACTAAGAAATAAAAAGCCGGACAAGTGCGAATCTGACTCGCCCACCGAGGATTCCGTAAGCAAATAAATGTCGAAGACTTTTGTCCGTCTTTTTTGAAAGACAAACTTAACTTTGCGGTTGCGATGTATGACAAAGTCAACAATCCAACCGCAAAATTTAAGTTTGTAATCACAAAAAACTATTATTTTATGTGATATAACAACAAATTAACGACTT
Source organism: Euplagia quadripunctaria (assembly GCA_963859945.1). Lineage (NCBI taxonomy): Eukaryota > Metazoa > Arthropoda > Insecta > Lepidoptera > Erebidae > Euplagia > Euplagia quadripunctaria. Next base: position 9,968,789 of record OY982561.1, on the reverse strand, counting down.
TCAGATTTTTCCCTTTACTTATGCTATCAGAACTTGCTTCTTACCAAATTTCATGATTCTAGGTCAATGGGAAATACCCTATAGGTTTTGATTTACCTGCGAAATGTTCAAATTTGTTGAAATCTAAGGCTTATGTGGCTATATCTTATGATTGCGTTGATTTAGAAGCTTGGTATTTTTACGGCTTCAAGAAACCGCAGACTTATGTGTATTGTATTAATTTCAACTTGATGCGTCCACAGGTTCGTGACAAAAAGGTCTTGACAGACAGACAGACGGACAACAAAGTGATCCTATAAGGGTTCCTTTTTCCCTTGTATGTAGATAGTACGTTCATCTTGGGAATCAATACTCGAAGATTTTTGCCTGTTTTTTCCGAGATACAAAATTAAATTTGCATTGCTAAAAATTCTCTCCTATACATCGATTTACGACAAAGACAACTTTCCAACCACACAGTATAAGTTTGTAATCACTTTTTTATTTGAGTCAACATTTTTTATGCGATATAATAACAAATTGCATTGACTTCGAAGCTTAATTTTTTTACAGCTTCGAGGGACCGCAGGCATAAGTGTTTAATGTTAATTTCACTTGTCCACGGAATCTTGAAAAGAAGAGTCTTGACAGACGGACAACAAAGTGATCCTTTTTTCCTTTCGAGGAACGGAACCCTAAAAATTATAGTTTATATAACCAAACAAGGCCTTGTAAGAATGTATAGTTAAGATAGATTTTTGCAGCTTACCTTTGCAGATCCTTCTTCAAATGTTGATACAGAATTATATAGTAAATAATTTATAAATTATTACGCTATCAGTCAAGTATCTACATTATATTAGTTAATGATGTCATAAACAACTCGTCTTTGCTTATCAGAGCAACTCGTAGCGTACCCATGTGAAATAATGATGGGTCCGTCTTTTATTTTCTCTAGTTCAGTACCTAATCATCAAATATTACTTTCTACTACTACTACTAATTCTGACTTAAACATTTCAGTATTTTACATTTAGTGCCTGTTTGCATAGTAATAGGCTGCAGTTTGTGAGAAAAGAGACAGGCAAAGTGATTGATTGTTTACCTAAGTGGTCATCACAAACACTGAACCATCGCCAAGTTCTGTTTGTTATTTATGTATATTTAATTGGAAGTACTTGGGCATTCATTTCTAAAGTTTCCGGCAACACAAAGATGGTACAGATAAAACACTCCAAGAACTAACAGGGTTACATTTTTATTATTTTATAACAAAAGACTAAGCATATCCTAAGTATTAATACAATAGTATGACAAAGGTCACGTCTTTTAACGTCAAATACAGGCTCTCAGTTAAGTTTAAGTTAGTTTTTTTTATTCATTTCAGTTGGGCTGGTATGCGCATCCCGTGTACTCTAAGGAAGGCAATTATCCACCAGAACTTATCAAACTGGTTGATGAGAAAAGTCTTCAGCAGAACTACACCCGGTCCCGTCTTCCGAAGTTCAGTCCTGAGGAAGTGAACTACATCAGAGGAACCGCCGATTTCTTTGGCTTGAATCATTATACTACATACCTACTCTCCAAGGCTGATGAAGTAGTGGGGGCTGTACCTTCACATGAAAACGACGTCGGTGTCATACGAGTACAGGATTCTAAATGGCCTGCAGGCTCCTCTTCATCGTGGCTTAAGGTAAATAGCACCTAAGGTCAATTCCGGTCAAAAACTGTTATTTTCTACTTCTTACCTCATTAACACATTCCTTAAGAAGGTGGCTGGCAGCGGATGGATGCGGATTGCCCAAGACCGGGATAGGTGGTGCTCCTTGGAGGAGGCCTTTGTCCAGCAGTGGACGGCGATAGGCTGATGATGAGCGTATTCCTTATATTTTAGAATCTCCTTTTTACTATTTTTTTTTACCTGTTTTTTAATTACCTGTACACATTTTTATTAATCAGGCCTCTTATATATATATATATATATTTTAACACATTCTTATAAGATCGAGTAAGAAGTTATGTGTTATACAAGAGATAAACGCATTAATAGGTACACAATGTATTGTATTGACGTCAAACCTTTATTACTGTTTTTGCACAAACTATAGCAAAAACAAGGAGGAGGAAGAATGTATGTTTATTGCGGTAAAGCGACTCTTAGGAGTTTTGTACATACCTAGGGCAGAAAGTTTCGATGTCCGAAATGGAGACTTGTATGAGGCGAGTAAAACAAAAATTCATTTTCGATATAAAATCGTTCCGAATTTTAAGGTTTTACGTGAGCCCAAAAGCGATAGTAGAGAAATGAATGTGTACGTGATTATTATATTTTCTTTTAATATCTATGCTGCACTGTACCACCATGTAAATCTACAATATTTCATTAAATACTCTTATTGGAACAGAATAAAAGGTATTAGTATAGAATTGAAAACTGATCCGGAATGTTTGAAGGCAGATGCTCATAGCGATTTGTCTTCATAAACATGATAGTAATATAACTAGCTCTAAAGTAGCTCTCATTTCCTCAAATTGCGAGAGGTAAAATCTGACCGTTTTAAATTAAGGTAAAAATAGATAACACGCTACTTACAGTACGGACGGACGGTTAACAATCAATGCAAAATATCAACGCTTCAAAAGTGTAACAAATTCTTGCAGTCTGCCGAACTATTTGCAGTGTTACAGGCTTTATGCTATGGATCTGATCTGGGAGTCCGTAATCTTGTCATTTTGACAGATAGTCAATGTGCTTTGCTTCATATTACCCGGTGTGTTTCTGGTAGCAAAGGCACATCAATCACATTGGATCAAATAGACAGGGCTGTCACTTCAATAGGTTCCATCTCACGTTGGGCTTTCGGGAAATGAAGAGGCTGACAAATCTATGCTAATGCAAAGAAAGCTATATTAGAAGGAAAAGAAGTAAACGTTTGACCTGTCTGGTCTGAGGTTATCATAAAATATAAATTTAAATCGTATACGGCATTTAAAGAATATTTTGATGAACGCTCAAAAGTCAAGGGTATTTGGTATAAAATGTGAGTTTGTTCATATCCCATGGTTCATGGATACCAGGCTTAATAGGAAACAAATTGTTGCTGCATGTAAGTCTGGTCACATTTCTTGTAGAAGTTTTGAATTTTTAATGAAAAAGTTTGGGTCACCCAGTTGTGATGTTTGTGGAAAAAAGGATGAAATCTACTACATACCTACTTATGAAATGTTTACGGTATGATGTTATAAGAACCCAGTTGTTAAGTAAGTTTAACATTGGAACTGATCTTTTATTTTTATTGGATAGAAGGCTAACGAGCAGACGGGTCACCTGATGGTAAGTGACTACCGTCACCCATGAACACCGTTGCCGGCCTTTAAGGTTGAAGTAGAGTAAGAAGAGGGAGAGGGGGTAAGAGGGGGAGAAAGGTTACGGCCTCTGGTAACCTCACTTACTCGGCGAAATACAACGAAATCATTGCTTCACTAACGGTTTTCTGTGCGGCTGTGGTATCACTCCGGTCGAGCAGAGCCCATACGTGCCGAAGCATGGCTCTCCCACAATAAGAGGCACAGTAAATTCAGAGGCTGCTAAAATGCTTAATAATTTAACTTTAAGTAGAGATAATAGTTCGTAAATACTTGATGTATTAGTTAGCTTAGAATAAGGTTCTATGGGATTGACATCGTCATTTTTATGTACAAAAATCCCTAGTCTAATATAAAGAAAAAAAACTGTTGGCACTAGTTGGGTATCCTTCGAGACTTAAGCCGGCTGGTAGTAATTATTGGTGGAACCAAAATAATTACAGTATACGAGTAGGTATTGAACGCAATATTTATACTAGTATATAGGGCATAAAACTTCAGTAACTGAAATCTAAATAAAGACAGTTTAAATCAAGAGATTTCAATGAGCAATACAAATAGCTATTACTGAATCGTATTGCCGATAACTAAAACCAATTACTTAACTTTGCGTTTTATTTAGGTGGTGCCTTTTGGCTTTAGACGCCTTCTCCGCTGGATCACAGAAACCTACAACAAAATTCCTATAATAGTTACTGAAAATGGTTACGCAGACTTCAGTGGTTTGGATGACAAAGCTAGAGTGTCATACTATAGCCATTACTTGAATGCCTTACTTCACGCGATTCATGAAGACAAGAGCTCTGTCGAAGGTTACTTTGCATGGAGTCTGATGGATAACTTCGAATGGGATGATGGTTACGTGTAAGTATCTATTTATCTTAAACACATCATTTATGAGACCATTTTAGACTTTAGACTGTTCTTGAAACAAACTGGGTTTCTGTGCTTCTGGAAGGAGCTGGGCTGGCTCAACTAGCCAGCCATATCTGAATGCATGAGGGACCGTTCTTGAGTCTAAATGCGGTAACAGAGCTCTTAACCAATACCAACACTGGACCCATCCTCGTACACGCACGACATGTCCAACTCCATCGCGCTTTAACTGGTAATTGATTCAGTAACTAAATTTAGGAGTGTTAATTTCTAAATTTAGTAACGCCAATCCGATCATGCACGCATGCATGTATTTATGGTTTTCAGTAAAAGACTGATATCGTGTTCATACCTGCCGCAAAGTCATTGCCCTACTCAGGAACTGTTTTTATTTTAAAGCTAGGGCCTTCATTAACGTTGGATAAAGAATATTATATGGAAAAAAATTATAAATTGAAGAGAATAAATCGAAAAAATAATGTTATTTTTAAAATTTCCCGCTCACATCGCATTAACGTCACTAATTGATTAACTGACAATCCTCCACAGAGTAGTAAATAAAAATATAGTTACAAGTATGATACCAACTGACAGCTGTCAGCTTATTCATTGATTAATTGCGTATTGGATCTAATTAGCTTTTGCAGTGATAATAGTTACTATTTTAGCCGTTTTAGTCAATTTTAATATATTTATTATAACTTTTCAAATTAAAAATGTAGTTTTAAACAATTCATCATTTAGTTACAACGTAACATTTGTGATTATTGTGATCACCCTATTGTTGACGTTTCAATCTGCAAAATTTTTTTTCTCACGAGTCAAGATTCTTATTCAAGATCTGTTGGTATGGTATATGATATGAATTGTTGTTGATACGAAAAACATAGATGTCCCTCTTGGCATAGCTTTCCTATTTCGTCTAGTCGTTCTCGATATGGTTTTACTAAGCGTTTGATTGTCGATGCGATTGACTACTTTATGTACATAATAATTATATACAATATAATTGACTGGCCTGTTGGCCTAGTGGTTAGTGACCCTGACTGCTACGCCATAGGTAGTGGGTTCGATTCCCACCCGAGTCTGGGTGTTCTGTGTCCGTTGTTTGTAAAGTCCCCCGCGACACAGGAGCCATTCGTAATGCGGGAGTTGTCTTTTTAAAAAATGAAAAAAAAAAAATATAATTATATTTTCAATATTATAAAGGCGAAAGTTTGTGAGTATGTATGGATGTTTGTTACTCTTTAACGGAAAAACCTGGTCCGATCTGGATGAAATTTGGCACAGAGATAGATTAGTCTGGAATAGCACATAGGCACTTTTTATCCTGGAAAAATGTACTGTTCCCGTAGGATAGATTACACCAATAATTTCTCGCGAACGAAGTCGCGGTCAACAGCTAGTCCTACTAATACGACATCAGGACTTCGCGGGTGAAACCGCGAGGCGCAGTTAGTAGATGATAAAGTCTCGAGCTTTAAGAATTATATTATAGAAGCTGGACTAGGACGGAGCTAGGCTAGGTAGGACTAGCTGTTGCCCGCGACTTCCGATTCCGTGGGAATATCGGAATAAATAGATAGTAGCCTATGTGTTAATCCAAGTCTCCAGATATCTACATACCACGTTTCATGGCCATCGATTCAGTAGTTTTTGCGTAAAAGAGCAACAAACATGCACACATACATACATCCTCACAAACTTTGACGTTTATAATATTAGTAGGATTAAGGACCGAAAGACAATATAGAATGTATAAACGCATGAGATAGAAGTGCTTTCATGCATAGGCTATTCAGATGAGCAAATCAAATAAATATATGCGAGCTACCATGTTTACCTGGTGTGCCTGTTATTGTATATTTGTTTCACTACTTAGTCAAAGTGGCAAGGAGCATAGGCTCTTTGTGGTTTTATATTAAATTCATATTCTTTGGTGTATATTAAACCGTGGTAAACATTCGGTTAATATATTCATTCACATAAGAATATATTCTTAGTAGCTCGTCATTAGGACTAGGTATTTGGTAAAGATTAGGTCCCATTAGCGTCCCCTTGGCAATTTGGGTAAATCTTGAAAAGATAAATATTAGATCACATAAATAATATAATGTTTTAAAAACAATTTATTACTTGGATCAAAATAATATTAGATGAAAATTATAAACTATTCTTATTACATTATGTTTAACATAATAAATAAGACAGAGCCTATGTGTTGATATACATTATTAATGTTTAAGTTCAACTATCTTTGCAATTTGCTGCTAGTTTAAAAAGTATGGAAGATAGAAACACTTTTAATAAATGTCTTTTTGGTATAGAATAAAACTCATCATTCAGTCAGAAATGTCTAATTTCACTCATGTTCACCGTTGTAAATGCATTTGCAGGTCCCGCTTCGGTCTGTACCTGGTTGATTTTGAAAGTCCGAACAAGACAAGAACGGCAAAGGACTCTGCTAAGCTGTACGCAAAGGTGATCAGCTCGCGAGCCCTGCCCGCTGACTACGACCCCGAAGACTTCTCTGCCTTCTCTGGCGCGAGCCTCCTGGCGCCCACCCTCCTCCCACTATTCTGCCTACATAGGCTAGTTTTGTAATAGTGTTACAATACTTTATAGAAAAAACTGTATGTTGTTACATTATTCTATGCTAAAAGTATAATAAACGTTAAGTATCAATATCCTTAACTGTCATTGCCGACATGCTTGATCCCTTAAAACACATTAAAGTAAAGCTTAAGCTAAACTAATGAGAAGTTATCCGGTCTTCCGGCGAGTCAATACTCTACAGTAGCTAGTTTCTTGGCATTATCGCGTGCCACCTCGCGTCGCAGCTGGGCTTGGATGCATGCGAACGACTTGCCCTTCGTCTCTGGCAGTATGACGATCATGAATACCAGACCCATAAAAGAGAAGGTTGCGAAACCCCAGAATACTGTGTAAATTCCGTATGAATCTCCAACCACCTGTAATGAGAAAGTTTGTGTTTGAGCCAAATATATGTCAAGTGACAAGCATGCACAAGTGTAGTATGTGTGGTTTGGACGGGTTTATAATTTTATTACTATTGAGCTAGTATTTGCGTCGTAAAGCTCTTTGTGTTGTTGTTATTTTAGATTCAAACATTTGATGTGATTCGGATAAAATTATTAAGACATAATTTTTAGTCTCTTTTAACGTGTTTGATTACTAGGGTAAGCACCGAGTTTAAATATCTAATATTACGAAATAATTCTTACCTGAAATAGTTTTTGCACAGCGAACATAGATATACCAGTGTAGATGTGAGCGACGCAAGAGGCATACAACTTGACGTTTGTTGGGAACATTTCTCCGATAATGACGTAGGGTACTGTCGATAACCCGATAGCATAGCAAACGATGTACACGAGGAGCGATGTTAACGGCAGCCAGTTCCAACTTTCCAATACTAATGGGTTGGTGTGATCAAAGTAAAAATATGTACCAATTGTAGCATTCATCAGTCCAACTCCTAAAGCCGACAGCAATAGAAGTGGCTTCCTTCCAACACGGTCGACGAGTATAACGGACAGTACGCAGGTGGCGACTTGTACGCAGCCAAGAATGATAGACTCTTGGTAGGGTTCAAGTGTTACACTTGAAGTTGCGTTGCTAGTGCCATTAGGTAGAGTTACATTTGAGGTTCTCATCGCGTAGTTGAAAATACTTTGAGCATAAGCAACCACTGCAGCACTACCGCAAAATTGCTGTATAGTAAAAATTCCAAGAGTAATCCACATTGCTTTTCTATTAGTGGCTTCTGTAATCAAGTCACTCCACGTTCCGCGATTTTTCATGTCCTCTTGGACGTTCAGTTCTATACTCTTCAGTTCAGTTCTAATATCACCACTGCGTAAGTTTGTTAGGGATCGTTCAGCCCTTTCACTTCTTTCATATTTTAAGTAGTAGTATGGAGATTCCGGCAAAAATATGAAACTAAGTACAAATGAGATGGGCAGGATTAAGTTGATACCGGCGAGTGTTGGCATCGACACGAATGGACCGATGCAGTACTGGGCAAGAATACCGACCTGGAAAAACAAAAGAAAAATATTTTTGTAAAAATATCTCACATACGTATTTACTTAACCTAAATATTATAAACCTGTACTTAAATAACATGATTTATAACTTTTATGATGATAAAAAATATTCTAATCTTTTTATGATTTATGTATGCATTTTATGGACTAAATCTTAAATCGTGGTTATACAAACAAAAAGATTATTTGTATATATAAATTTTGAAATGTTCTAGTTTGCACATCATTAAATACTTGCGTAATATTCATACAGAATGGGACTTAATGCCTTAGGCATATTACTTTCTGCTATTTATTGAAGATGGCCTAATCAGGGAAAGATCTTACTTTTTACACTCGCTCTCTTGCGATAATCGTTCTCGTTGTGTTTACTGATAACTAATATTGTTGCTAACCGTAACAGATTGAAAGAATTTGAAATTGGTTATCATTTGATTGTCGAGCTCTCAAGGGCCTATGTGTCTTTGGCATTCTATGATTAAGGCTATGATGGACGAATTGTTGGATTTAAAATGATTAATCAAACTAACAAATGTTAAACTCCTTTTATCACGTGCATTTCTTAACATAAATTCAGTTTGTCAATTCAGAAATTATTAGGTGCTTAAGGAAAATCTTGCTACCATCTTGTGTGAGTAAATGAAACGTTTGAAATGCTTTTCGTATTAAATATTTGCATTAAACTATGTGCAGTACGTAATTAAGTCAATGAGTCACGTTTCACGGCGCGGCTCGTGTGCTCATTGCCTTAAGGTATTTGCACGTAATTAATTACGTGCATATAGTTTTCAGAAAATCCCAACGAATGACTGAATAACTTTTGATTAAAGTTGATAGCTGAAGTTAGATGTATCAAAAACTATAAGAGGCTTTCAATGTAATTGCCCTGAGTGTTGTGTAGGTTTCTCAGTGGATATCTGATTTTTCTGAACTGAGATGGGGAATATAACCATACTAGACATTTGTTTGCTTGACGTTTCGACCAGGTTTGGCTGACTGTAATATGCCTTGCGGCATAGGCAAAAAAAAAAGGTAGTAACGATCCAAAACAAACCTAACCAAAGCTAGTGCCTAAGATTGGTGCAACGGGGTCGAAACTTCGAGATAGCAAAAGGGGTGTACATGGTAGTAATAATATAATTATGTTTATACCTGATGCGTATTAAGTATATTTTGCACTGCGAAAGCATTTTATGGTACCTAGTCACATTTCTTATCACGTGAACCATTAATAGCGCAAGATAAGTTTATTATTGTATGTTTATTTTTTTACTAACTCTACTAAGTTGTTGAAATGGAAAAATGACAGACAAGCTGTTGTCTACCTAAGCAAAACGAGTTCCTAGTAAGGAGCATGGCGGCTACCCATGAAAAACTTGAAAGGTGACATATTAAAATATGTAGGAGGGGTTTTGTCTTTATAATTGAAATGTTATTATTGGTTCTTCTACAATAGGAAAATAAATTTAGGTTATTACATCAGATAGCTTACTTCATTACCATGTAAGCACCGTATAGTATATATAGCAAGATGAACATTATGCATGTAGTGGAATGTAGTCTAACAAAGGAAACCCTACACCAGTTGGTTGCACAACTGCATACATACCGTGCGATACTAGGAATATCGTTTAGAAAACGCATATCTAACTCTGGAAGTGGAAACCAACCTCATGAGACGGGTTATAGAGAGTATATAGTTTAAGATATGTTACCGATCACTTACGACGATGAATGATGAGAATTCCGTTGACGTTTCTAAGGATATGAGAAATGTATCTCAAATGAATAATTGCACTGAAATGAGATTAATCAATTGTTTAATTGAACTTGATCAACTCGATCATATTGCAGACGTTGATCCATTATTCATGCAGCGATAGGTACTTCGAATTCGAAAATTTTTACAGGTCAATACTATAGACATGAATATAGGAGTTTACTGTAATATATATGCAATCTTATAGATTCTAAAATAAGCTACGTCACTTTTTTTTAGATTACTATGCATGGCAGCAGGTTAACGGGTTTGGCCAAAAATATTAAATTACTTGCGCATTAAGAATATCATTAGGAATCACTATTTTATCAACAGTTACCGATTCAGTCAATGAATTATTCATTAACACCTGGTATTGATCATGTATTTTAATGTATTTCCATGTTGAATGCAGTCCATTTTGCGATCCTGGCATTTTGACTGGCCTGTTGGTCTAGTGGTTAGTAGCCTGACTGCTAAGCCAGAGGTCGTGGGTTCGATTCCCACCCAGGACAAATAATTGTGTGATGAGCACGATAATTTGTTCTGTGTCTGGGTGTAATTTATATATAATATGTATGTATTTAGAAATTTATAAGTATGTTTATCAGCAGTCTGGTTACCATAGTACAGGCTCTGCCTAGTTTGGGATCAGAGGGCCGTGTGTGAGATGTGTGGAGTTATTATTATTATTATCTAAAAAATATCTTGTGCGTTTCTTTTCCGATATTAATAATAATTAGCTAATACTTACTTTATTCATTAATGTGATGAGAGTGGAGAGTGCTCCCCGGACTTCATTTGTTGCGATCTCTCCTGTATACATAGGAGCAACTGTGTAGACGATGCCATAGCCGAGACCAGAGAACATCCGAGCCACGTACAGAACAGCTACAGACTTGGCCACGATGACCAGCACCCAACCGATGATGAACGGCACCGCTCCGAGAAGTAGTGTCGTTTTTCTCCCGAACCGGTCCGCAAAGTAGGCAGAGGGAACAGGTGTCAGCGCTGAACATAGGATCATTATGGAAGTTATCCATGATCTCTCGTCGCTTGTAGTTGGTATAGGACTATCTGGTTCTTGTAGTTTAAGTAGCGTAGGTGATGGCCATCCATAGCAGGTACCCGCTGTTGCGGTGATGAGTGTAGCTGAAATGGGAGAAAGATATTTTTTATGACTGAGTTATTCAAACACATTAGACTTGTACCTAAAAATATAAAATGTACTTAGTTAAAACTTAATCATTCCGTCAGTAAACGTCAAATATTGATTACATAGAAAGTCCATTCAGTCCCTTATGGGTTGTATTCATCAGTTAATTAAGTTAAGAAAGTTGAAATTTTTAAATCCTTTTAATATACTACTTCTAATTATTTATAAATAATTTGATAAACTTTTTAGAAGTAGGTATATGATGTATTTAGGTAGGTTTGTATGTATGTGTGCGTATTACTATAAGGTGTATAAACATGAAAATGTCACGAGACCTTGGCGTTAATTACAATGCTAAATATGTTGAGGACTTCGATAACCACAAGAGACTTTTTAAGCAACGATATTATGGAGCTATACGGAAACCATAAAGCAAAGCATATAGAATTACTAAGATACATAAGAGATTGCTTGTAAATCTTGATGCCATAAACTTGAAACTAGAATAATGGTTCAAGAATCTTGTGAAGATGGATTGAATATGCTCAAGATCCACTTGAAGACAGTAAATATCTAACGTTAAAATGTTTTGAGACCGTAGGAGAAAATGTATTTTCTCAGCTTTACACGTGCTCTTGTTATAGAATAAAATACATTATACTAAACATTTCATGTTTTATTTCCACTACAACAATTTGCATCAAACAATTGATTTAAAAGTGATACCGCCTTGCTATCGCCAAATTCAATTAATTCATGCTTCTGATTATAATCAGAAATCAAAACTATGATTAATTGATTTTACACCAAGTTTCATACAATTATAGAACTTGTTTTCTACCTTTTCTTTGAAATATAAAGTTTACTTTAAAGCATAAAGGAAGTGAAACTATGAACGGAGGATGTGAAAATATAAATTAATTACCGACATGTTGAAATAAAGAGGCAATTTGCATTTCAAGATTTCCTGCTCATTAATCTAAAACTTTATGTAAATAAAAAAAAGCTTGCATTTTTACTTTCTTCTATGCTCATATTAAGAGATGTTACTGATAATGTTTCATTTAATGAACTAGCCGTTCCATGGTCACTGATCCGCTCTTAAGGATCCCAGCGTGACGTCATAAGGTTATAAAACTAGAACTGGAGGAAGGTTGTTCCTGAGATCAGCGTGTGCAACTAAAAAAAAATTCAGCTTTATTATATTGCTACAAATAGATTAAAATATTCTACTAATATATAGATTCGATAAAATGTGTACAATAAAACCAATTGGACTAACAAAACTAGCGTTTTAAAATATTCTATAACAAGCTTTTGCCCGCAGCTGTATTGTTTTTGTCAATCAATTCACTGTCCCCCGGGAACAGTAGTTTTTTCTGTATGAAAGGTACCTTCCCTATGTTCTTTTCTGTACACCTGACAATGTGTATGCAAATTTTATGAAGTTGAGTCGTTAAGGCGCGAAAGCTTAACAAAGCAAGCTCAGTTTCACATTTATAATATCAGTTGGGAAATTGAACTTTAACGTTAAATTTTTCTTTGATATTGCTCTATCTGTGACCCTAATTGCGTGTTATTTTTGAATATGAATTACGTTTTTGTACAAGCACAGGACAGGTGGAACTCACTGTCAACGGCCTATATAGACCAGGTACCGTAAGTAAACGGATAGTGCTTTTTGATTTGATCGCTTCAAGTGCGATCAGGAGATGCAGAACGGCTTTAAAGAGTTCATTGATTCTTATCCTCAGGCGTCAACACTTTTTCACTTTAAAAGAAAGTAGGGTATAATAGAGATAGGATCTGGAACCCACGAAGCCCTCGGGGAAACAACTAAGTAGGTTCGTGAAGAGAGCTCCTTTCCGCTTATCGTGTGCTTATTCACCGACATAGTATATACGAGGGGCGATCAAAAAGTAATGATAATGAGTATAATAAAACAACGATTCTAGTTTAAATTTAATTTATTTTTCTACATAGTCTCCTAACAAGTCGATACATTTAGTCCAACGTTTCTCTAAGCCTAAAATACCCTTTAAAAAAAAAATCTTTATCTTGGCTCTCCCAAAATGCCTCTACAGCAGCCATAACCTCGCTATCATCCTCAAATTTCTTGCCCCTGAGGTGTTCCTTGAGCCGAGGAAACAAATAAAAGTCGCTGGGGGCTAAATCTGGAGAATAGGGTGGGTGTTCGACCAGTTCGAAGCCTGCTTCTCGAATGGCAGCCGTCGCAACTTCGGCTTTGTGTGCAGGTGCGTTGTCCTGATGAAACAGGACTTTCGCTCGGAGTTTGCCCCGTCTTTTTTCCTTTATGGCTTCTCGCAGTCGTCTTATTTGATCAGCGTAGTAGGAGCCCGTTATAGTAGCTCCCTTTTCCAGGTAATCAACCATTATGATTCCCTCAGCATCCCAAAAAACGGACGCCATAACCTTGCCCGCCGAGCTCGAGACTTTGAACTTCTTCGGCGTCGGTGAGGATGGCCTTTTCCAAGTCATCGATTGTTGTTTGGTCTCAGGATCAAAATGATGGATCCATGTTTCGTCCATGGTCACAAATCGAGACAAAAAATTTTCTTGGTCAGCCTGGAACTTTGCAAGATTGGCTCTTGAAATGTCAACTCGCTTTTTCTTTTGTTCGTCCGTTAACATTCTCGGTACCCAACGCGCGGAGACCTTCTTCATATTCATTTTGCCGGTCAAAATGCTTTGGATGCTGCCATATGAGATCCCTGTGACCTCAGCTAAATGTCTGATGGTTACTCTTCGGTCTGCTAATACGATATCTTCGACTTTTTTCACGATTTCCTCAGTGAGGGACGAGGTTGGGCGTCCCTCGCGATGTTCATCTTCTGTGGATGTTCTACCCAGCTTAAACTCTTTGCACCACCGTGCCACCGTAGAATATGGAGGAGCAGAGTCCCCCAGTGTCTCCACCAAATCAGCGTGTATCTCTTTGGTAGACATTTTTTTCAAACAGAGGTACTTGATGACGCATCTCACTTCGTGTTTCTCCATTTTCGTGTTGTCGCTCCGACTGCTGGTATTCAAATGAATGTAGCTCCTCCAAATGATGTCCTATTTATACAATTTTTTAGGTGGGAAGTAGTGAAGGACCGAAGAAGTGAAAACAATTTTTTTTGGATTTTTATCTTTATTAGAAATACCCGTTTATCATTACTTTTTGATCACCCCTCGTACAACTGTCTAAGCACATTATTAAAAAATATGCATATTAACCGAGGTGAATAAAGAGGTAAGACAGTTTATTTACAGCTTAATTAATATTACTTGTAGTAAATTATTAAATTAGACCGAGCAGAGTTCCGTCAAAAATGTCATTCAAATAAGCGTTAATTGCTGATAGCCGCAGTTGATGATCGAGAGAAACATAACAAATACGTACATACGTATAATCCGACCCGGTTTGTTTAGAGTTCAAAGTAGCTGAGGTTTAAAGATCACGATAAATCGCAAGTGACAGATTGGGGATAACAAAAGTACACCCGCAGTTCTGTAACAAACTTTGAGTCAATGTTGAGAAAACAAGTTTGGGAGTGGTGTCGCTATCGGCTCTTATCTTACACTCGTGGAAACTTCTGACCACTCCAATACACTCGACACGTTTGTCGACCCTGTATCTGATAATTAATAAGATAGATGTCACACGGTTGTGACAATACGTGATTAGAAATTTAAGTGTCATTATACTTATTAGTTTCTACAACAATCATATTCATTGACTGTCTTTTGCATTGTCTTAGTAATATAGTGATACTATTTGCTTGTTCAATAAAATTTTACTGCCATGTAAGGTGTCAATAAGAGGTTTAGGATTGATGGGAATTTCACAAACTGGAGGAAACCAGAGGAACAACTGGTACCTAGTGTCTGCGACTATTAAGATAACATTACTCTATGATTCAGATTAGCTATTAATGGGTATGGGCTCTCGATATCAATTTTAACACCTTTAGATAACAGCTGTAACAAGGCAGACGGTATTTCAGAGGTATAGAGAAGTGTGACTTTGTGTAATCGATACTATTTACAAGCCAGATTTCAGCTACTTTGAGCCAGCTCGAGTACCATTGTACTCGTATCATGGCTTCCCTTTATAGTTTTAAATAAATCTTAATAAACCACAAACGACTAAAACCGTTATCTTACTGGTTTTAAGCAATTTATTTCGAAGTTAGCACAATATATAAACCTTACTTAAATAGCTAACACAAAATTAAATTAATATTGGCCCCCTCAGGTTCGGATATTTTGGAACTTTTTTTAACTTGTCTGGAGGTTAAAAGCTACCCATAAAGGTAAACAAGAGGTGAATTATTTAAAAAGAAACACATTAAGAACCTCATCCACTTTGCAGTAGGTTAAAATTATAATAATAAAGCTAATATATACCATATTAGAATATATAAAATGAGTTTAGGTTCTGAGAAATCGAGATCCAATTTCGAAACCCTTTAATTAACATTTAAGTTGGCTCTCATTACATGTTTTCGAGTAGGCATCGAACCAAGTGGGTTGTTGGAACTACTTAATATTTCAGTGTATCTAGCTGGTGTGCGTGTAGCATCCTGGCCGAAGATTCATTAGTTTAATAGTTTAAGCAAGTAGTTGCTGGAATAATGTCAAACTGTATACAATATCTCTAATGTGAACTCTATCGTGTTAAGGTGAAATTACATGGTTCACTTTAATAAAAGCAAGTGTTATTACGAGACTTTCTACATGATCAAGCATGTCTTTACATTGAATGATGAGTGTATATTTAAATTTTAAACCTTTCTTTGAATTACGAGAAACAGTATCATCAAAATATTTTAAAAGGTAATCATACCTATTATAATCTGTATGTATAATCTTTGATGTTTAATGAGATGATAAACTTTAAATACAGAGCTAAACTGACATAGAAAACCCACTTGCAATATTTGACTTAGAATTAAACGTTTCTCGTCAAAATATCTCGCGTGACATAAATAACTCTTCTCACTTCTCGCGGAAAGATAGTTTCGTCTGGTGAACGAGTTTCAAATTGTTTCTGTATTCGTACTGTAAACAGTGAAACGGTCCAGTTTTTAAAAGAAACATACAGGAAACGAATGCTGATTGCCAGTTGGCACAATCATCGAGTCATCAATTTACAATGTATGATGAATGGTAGGTATGAGGTACCATGGTATATTTGGTGTAGCTGTCTCCGTCAATTTACAATCACGTGTATTAACCACGTACACGATTTTTTTCCACTTCTCGGTCAATGAGATCACGTATTTGTATGAAACAATTACAATATTCCAACCGCGCGATAGCAATTTATCATGGATTGTACGAGTTTTAAAAGATGTAGATTTAAGGAATTTCAGGTAAATGAAGAAGTATCCCTGATTTTGGATCGCTACAAGCACCTATTTTAATCTCATAATCAATCAGGCTATAACTTCATGAAGAATGGGTAGGTACAGGCTGACGTTGAAAAATTGAACTAAGAGTATGAAAAATCGGTGTTAGTGGCGGGTCGTGGCTGGATCGAGTTTAATTAAACTTAAAATAAAATTTATGGTAGACATCT